>CM040747.1:38983829-39002518 GCA_022829145.1 Albula goreensis
CACATGGAGACAGAGCTTCCAGTTAACCTCATCCTCTTACTGCAGCTCTAACTCACAGCACACGGAGACAGAGCTTCCAGTTAACCTCATCCTCTTACTGCAGCTCTAACTCACAACACATGGAGACAGAGCTTCTAGTTAACCTCATCCTCTTCATGCAGCTCTAACTCACAGCACATGGAGACAGAGCTTCCAGTTGAACTCATCCTCTTACTGCAGCTCTAACTCACAGTACATGGAGACAGAGCTTCCAGTTAACCTCATCCTCTTACTGCAGCTCTAACTCACAGCACATGGAGACAGAGCTTCCAGTTAACCTCATCCTCTTACTGCAGCTCTAACTCTCAGCACATGGAGACAGAGCTTCCAGTTAACCTCATCCTCTTACTGCAGCTCAAACTCACAGCACATGGAGACAGAGCTTCCAGTTACCCTCATCCTCTTACTGCAGCTCTAAATCACAGCACATGGAGACAGAGCTTCCAGTTAACCTCATCCTCTTACTGCAGCTATAACTCACAGCACATGGAGACAGAGCTTCCAGTTAACCTCATCCTCTTACTGCAGCTCTAACTCACAGCACATGGAGACAGAGCTTCCAGTTACCCTCGTCCTCTTACTGCAGCTCTAACTCACGGCATGTGGAGACAGAGCTTCCAGTTAACCTCATCCTCTTACTGCAGCTCTAACTCACAGCACATGAAGACAGAGCTTCCAGTTAACCTCATCCTCTTACTGCAGCTCTAACTCACAGCACATGGAAACAGAGCTTCCAGTTAAACTCATCCTCTTACTGAAGCTCTAACTCACAGTACATGGAGACAGAGCCTCCAGTTTGAATGTGATGTGGTACACCCCACCTACACCTGAGTTTGACAAAGCATTCCTATCCTACACCTGAATGTGAAATGGTACACCATCATACACCTGAATATAACATGGCACACCCCACCTACACTTGAATGTTGCCATTGACAGATAAACATAATGATAATGAAGTGTAAATATTCACCCATTTTCTTACCTTGGATCACCTTTAAATCCTCCACTGAATTGTATGGGTTCTCCCATTGATAGGTCACTCTTCATTGACAGACAGCTGGGTACAGGTGACCCTGCTCTTTCACTCTGGATCCTACTAGAGAATAGAAACATTGCATATTTGTTTTAGAGCATGATTTGGTGAAAACAGCCCAGCAATTCAAGGTAACATCAAATATTTTCTGGCATAAAACAAGCTAATTTTCATACTGTCCTACGAAGAATACTTAATGTACAGAATTACCTTGGTGATCAGTAAAACTGTGGGGAAAACAATTTTCGCAAGATTTCAATTTCTACAGGTTGTTAAGCACAGCAATATACAATACTGACTCATAAAACACAATGTTGGAACTTGAGGTGCAGAGGCAACATGAAGGAACAAGAATTAGAAAATCACCTTGTAGCTGAGAAAGCACTTCAATCTCTCACCTTAAAAGACTCTTAATTCAGCTCTAACTCAGAGCACATGGAGACAGAGCTTCCAGTTACCCTCATCCTCTTCCTGCAGCTCTAACTTACAGCACATGGACACAGAGCTTCCAGTTAACCTCATCCTCTTATTGCAGGTCTAACTCATTTATAATGTATTATTTAAAGTACAATCTGTTCCAGATATTCATACCTCTTGCTTTTAGGGCTGGAGGTTCCAGCGCTGGTCTCTGGTTCCCCAGAGAGACTCATTTTAGAGACAGCGCCCCCTGTCTCAGGAGACTGGAAAATGACTGACCAGAACTGACCATGGAACAGTTCTGACACAGATCTAACAGACCTGTAAACACACAGGAATAGAAATTATGAATATTTGAACTTCATTATCCACATTTCGTTTTTGTTCTAGAGCCCTCTGACATTTAACGGATCGTCACTTAAAAATCGCTTTGTTGCCATGAGCCCAAATTGAAGGGAAATCAAAGGGCTGTACCCACATGTCAATATCACTTGGACACAACTTTGTTCAACAAGCTGAGTGTTGTGGTTGAAAGATTCTTGACATTTAAGATCGAAAATAGCATTCGTGTGTTTGTAGGTGTAATATGGACACAAAAACTGACCAAAATTCAATTAACCAAATTTGAAGGCTAAATAAAGCTTGTGTATTGGCACCAAATAATAATTCATTTTTAAAAAATCATCAAAAATCTAGAAAGGGTTGTGCACGTATGTCCGTATAACTTGGATTCTATAATGTTTGAACACCTCGAGTAACGTGGTTGGAAAGTTTTACTCTGACATTTTAATCTGAGAACAAAAAACGCTCAAGACTGTTCCTAAATGTTCTGGATGAATATCAACACACTTTTCTGGCGGTCGATCAATGGTGAGCGTCGTCTGAGTCACAGAGTGAAGAATTAATGTTGCGAACAAATAAATATATATTTGAAAATAAATCATGGGTCCGGTGAATTAATCAATGCTTATATCTAGATACTGGAAGGCCCCTCATCACCCGCCTTCAGTGCAGCCTCACTGCTCTGGAATGTGTAACCACATTAATTGTAAAGATATTGACGGAATTTGCCACGATTTTACTGATATTACGACAGCAATTATATTCGATAGCACAGACTACATTATATCGCTTCAGCACCATTTTCAACTCAAGCGCAACATCACATATTTCCGCCTATTTGGGAACTGCCTCAATGCTGCACTAAAGTAAAAGGTTGAAGATAGGGACGTTCGGCTCCGAATCAAAAGCCTAAGCGCCATGTTTACATGACATCACGTGCCCGGTTAATGGCCGGTTTTGCTAACATGCATCATTTTGCAACTTTTTAAAATGAAAATTTGATTATAAGGGGTAGAAGATTCTTTTGCGACATGTAGCCTATAAAAAGTAACATTCGATTATTTTTATTTTCTCCCTGAAAAGTCACATAAATGCAGGAAATTAACTTCCGTTAAATGAGCATCGTTCATCATAAATAAGTACACTAACTGGATGCACAATTCGGTTTTCGCCTAGGACAATCGGATTAAAAATAGTTTTGCTATAGTCTGTCGGATATGAGACGAGAAGATTGTCGATTGGTACAGTGATTCCGTTCAACGACTCTACAAGCTGAAGCGGACGCTCCACATTTTTTTACATTTGCCTAAATGCACCCCCAGCGATTTTATCCCGGCACACCACCCCCAAGGCAGAATAACCACCTGTTAAAGATACTTACGGCGTGAAATGTATTCCTTCTCACTTCATTACCATCTGTCTCCTTCTTTAAAATGGCGTTTCAGATATTTAACTTTCACTTTTACTTAGACCGAGTCGAGGAACTGTTTCTTACTTGCCATTTTTACATTATCTAGCCGAAAAAACGTTGAGCAAACCGTTATACTTCTGACCAAAAATATACACTTACACCGACACTCTCTGTGACTCGAAGAAGTTACTATAATATTTTATTACACTTCATGCTTCGTCCCTCTCTCTTTACTTCACTCTTCTGTCTACGAAATGGCGCTTGAAAAGAAATACTTTCACTTTCATCATTTGGACTGACCCATTCGGAGTCCCTAGGTATAGTTGACTGTAATCCCTGTAGTATCAGAGCTTTCATTAAATAGAAACTACTGAATAGGTCATACATATATATATATGTGTGTGTGTGTGTGTGTGTGTGTGTGTGTGTGTGTGTGATTTTAAGAGGGTCGTAAAATATACGCAGATGAGTTTATGCAACATCAGGATTATAAAACAGTTCAAACATCTTTCATTTCACGAATATAGCTTCCTCTACATGTTGCATAATAACTTGACCATTTCATATGAATGTGTGTGGCCTACTCTAAAATACCCTGTTTCAAAGTCGTTGCTATTTAATAAAAGTTGTTTATTCGAGTGACTTTTGAGGTTTATTACCAGACACGAATGTCCAATTGTTCAAAGCAGACTTATTGTTATTACATACATGTATGTCACCAACAGATGTCCCCATCACAAGTGTTTTGAAACAGTTACTTGTTTCTAACAGTAAGCTGCCAACGCGTTTGGAAACAGTGTTCATTGTTCCTAAGAGTCAGCTGTGTTCGTGTTTCGAAACAGTATTAATTGTTTCAAAGGGTCAGATGACTTGCAGTGTTTTGAAACAGTCTTAATTGTTCTGAAGGTACCAGCTGTGCCAACGTTTCGAAACAATGATCCGTTCCAGTGCATTTCCCCCCGTGGCATAATCAACAGTTACAGTATGGTTATCAATCTGGGCTTTTGGTTGTTGACTTTGAACTTATACTTTTCGAATCCTAACTACAAAGTGTTTCACTCTTATCAATAGATTGTAACATCAATTTAACCAGCTGGAGAAAATTCAACATAGGGATTTATTTAGTTAATTTGCTAAATGCAAATCCTAATTCAATTGGTGTAACGTTACACACTTTACACAGCATAAAGGGACACAGCATACAGGCTGGTTTTAAAGTGTCTCTTGAGGAAATAAGTTGTGTTGCCTTAATAATCAAATGTCTAATGGTTTAATGAAGTTAGAATGAGGAGGGCATATGGCATCAGCTCTCAGTTTTGTGACGTCTCTATTGTTACCCCATATCAGTTTCTGTTACCCTAAATAGCTGGCTTACTGATGAGCTATATGGTAATGGGAAACATAAAAATTCTTGCATTATGTGTAGCCAACCAATTAGTTTTGTTGTAATGACATAGAGACTCCGCATTTGAGGAAAAGCTTGATGTATCTACTCACAAGTCTGAAGGAAGTAACTGTCCAAGAAAATACTGGAACACAATATTGTTTTATATTGTAACAAGTTCGCTGACTTGTTGATGTGAGATCCTCGTTAGTCGACAGAGACAGACACAGACACAAAAATGCCGTCGAACACAGTATATCTTTTCTTTATTGTTCTCACTCAACTTTTTCAGAACTAACGACCGCGCCGTTTTCGCGGGCCAGGGTCTTTTTATATCCCCTGTGTGTCACTTCCTGCGGTTCTCAAACACGTCCGCTCTAAATTGCTCACAAGGTTGTATTCTCTCACCCACAAATCAGGAATAACATTTACCACACTTATGCAGATCCTGAATAAAACTGGCCCTGACAAAGGGCAGCAAAACCCCTTATGCGTGTGCTACTCTGAACACGTAGCCTAACACCGTCACAGTAACCTAAGCCTTTTTAACTGTAAAAAAATGCCTCTCTTAACCAAACTGAATGTGACTGTGTTCGCTAGCGCCCCCACGTGCATCTCACCCTACACAGCAGAAGCACAGCCAACACCAATCTGTCACAATATAATAGGAAGCCACTGGTAAATTTTGGTATGAATAGTTGCAATCCATGAAAAGTCCAAATGACATATTAATTGATAGCTGTTTGGATTTTTCGAACTTAGAACTATTGTGACATCATAGAGGTTGAAATACTGAAAATTCTAAACCACTTGAACTTACTACTGTTGCTGGGAAACAGAATGATGTGAATTCTGTCCAGTTCTATGTTCTAAATTGAAAAGAATGCAATGTTTTAAATAACATGAAGAATTTACAGTGCTGAACAAGCAACTGTTTATGACATATTTATTCTTACTTATTCAATGCCATAAAAACAGCACTGTGCTCATATAACAATTCACATAAAAGAATTTAGAAACAATACGGACACATACAATTTAGATGACCAAAGGCATAAATAAAGAAAAGCGAAAAGAAGTATTAACCTTTTGTGTCACTGATCATAGATGCTTCAACAAGCTGTGAAAAAACACTTGTCATTTTGTCCAGTGCTGACAGGAAAGAAAAAAGACAGCTTCACATAAGAACCTGAAAATAGCATGAATTAAAATGTTGCATTGTTTGAGGTAGTTTACCGTTAATTTTCTTAAATTGTATTTAATTTAACCATTGTATATGATAGCAGAGTTGCCTAAATTAAAAATGTGTACTGGCGACATAAAAAGTGATTTACGTCCATAAATATTATTGCATGGTTTCTCCTGGATGCATTCAGAAATCTGTGAGTAGTTTGAATATTTGCATTTGCACATTGTTAATAACTTACGTTGATAAGGCAGAGTGAAAAATGACAAATGAATTGGTCATTGTTTACTAGTTCACAGGGAAAAAATGGACACTGGAGACTGCCATGGCATGGTTAGTTTTGTGGGTGGTGAAAGAGGAATGGACAGGCAAGGGAATGTTGTGGATTATCATTCCATACTCTGGGGAATGAGGCTCTGGTAAACTCAAGCTCCATAAGTATTTATTTACAGGAACCAGAAAGGTATTACAGAATGACTATATGGAGAGCTGAGGAGAAAAAGACTAAACAAGCATTTGATAGCAGCTATAACTCTACTGAGGATGAATACTTGGATGTGTTATTTTGCAAAAACTATATAATTTTATGATGAAATATAACTTAACTCAAATCCCATAACTTATATTTTTACAAAACCAATAAAAATTGATGAAGGGAAATCACATTTTAATTGTACTTAATTCATTTCTCTGTGCAGGTCTCATAGATGATAACCTCATACATTTGAAGATGTGATACTAATGCAAAAATGCATGAATGACCTTATTCTTGAATCAAACTTACAGGCTAATAATTCTTGGGAAACAATCCAATGTATTTTAAAGACCCAAGCAACAAATATTTTTTTTTCTTTTTTGTAAAAATATTGCTGTTTCCTAAACCTTATTTGTCTTTGACACTCTGCTGCTTTGCCCTCCTCTGCTCAGCTGCTGTCCTCCCCAATTTTTTTGAGTCTCCAGTCACCACTGATTTATATGTAGTATATTTGTCTTTGAAACCGCTCGACTTACCTCAGTTCCATTCAAACTGTCACACAAGCTGCCTTTACATACAGTGACCACAGGAGGGAGACAGACCAGCACTATTGCACCTGATGTAATAACACTGTAATAACAGCTGCAACACTGCTGCCCTTCATTTAATGTCATAAGTACACAAACGAACTCTCACACTCTGTAATCTAATACAGTGAAGCAATGTGCCCCCACTTTTCCCCAGCCCATAATACCCAGTTATATCAGTGAGTCTAGCTGATCACAGTCACCTTCTCTGTTAACTCCAGAGAGCACAGAAAAGCATGAGCGCTCCTCTGAAACATGTGATGTCAGCTGCTGCTTCTTTTCACTCTGCAGTCCCCCAGTTGTGCTCACACAGATACTGAGTCAGAGGAGGACTCTTCATGTGCAGCTTCAACAAGCAGACTGTAGGAAACACAACTGGCCACAAGGGGGTGCTGAGGTGCAGTGAGACATTGTCATGCTGCCTACTTATTACCTTCATCTCTGGGCAGCACTTTGAAGGGCTTCTCAAAGAATCTGAAGAAATGGGAGCTTGAGATATTACTCTTACAAGATAATTAAAACAGAAAAGTAAATTATCAATGAATTTTCTTGAACAATCCTTTCAAATGGTTTAAATCCCTTTCTGTGCCAATCATTGAATGCAGACGAATGGAAAAGGGAAGAAAAACAATGCTTTTCAGCAGTAGAGTAGAGCAGAGAGGAGGACTGAAGCCCAAAGTGCATCCTGAACTGAACCCATATTGTGAGTGACTGCTTCACCACAGGATTCTTACAGCTTTAGGGATCGGTGAGGGCCAATGAGCCACATATAAGCCCAGACAGGCTGGGTGAGCAGCATGATCTGGCCTCCATATTCACCCATGAAGGTCCTGTGTGCTGTGAGGGAAAGCTTTTACACAATAAAATGCAGTGAATGTTAGCAGAGCAGTAGTAATGCTGGAAGATAGGTAAAGCTAACTCCTGGGTCTGAATAGAAAAACCTCACATATATACAGGGATGTTTCCCATTCCAAATGCATGTAGAGAAAACAGAGTCAATATTATGACTGACATATGATCATTGATTTGGAGAAATGAACCTTGGTTTGGGTTCAGTTAGTATCTGTAGGGTTTAGCAGGTTTATGTGAGGTGAAGGGAATGCTGGGTAGTGAGGTGGCTGGATCAGACACAGATCATCATGGGTCTGATAGAGAGAGGAGGAGATCCCACCCTCCCTGTGCCACTGCCCTGTTCTGTTACACATTATCTGCTTATTCCACATTCATTCTTATCACTGTTACTGTAATTGATGTAATGTCAGCTGGTTTCTTAGCTGGTTTTGTTTTTGTTGTTATTGCTTTTATATCCGTATTTCACTGTCATGTGCTTTTGTTTGTGTTTTCCTCATGTGTTTTCCTCAGCTTTGTGCAAATTATATGGCATACAAATATAAGGCAGGAGAAAGTACAACTTCACCTGGGCCCATCTCAAACGACTGTACTGCCCTCTCTTTGTACCAGACACAACACTCTGCAACATCATCATGTGAATGAAAGTCACTTAAATTACTTGTTTGCAACGAATCAAACCAGGTTACCTAACAAGGCAAAACAAGCACTTGTGGTTTCTATGTAAAGGTACCATTTCAAGGTACCCCTTAAGTCTGTCACAACAATACCCAGGATAATGCAGTGTTTTAGCTGAGCTAAAAGCAAAGCGTATATAGTGCAGAACTGGCTATATTAAAAGAATAAATTCCATGATTTAATTTGCAAACTTCCAACCTTTGAGGACTTCTCTGAGAATATACTTATTTTTTGGAGCACAGTCCGAATCTCACTCAGCTGCTTTTAATATGCACTGATTTTACTGACATCATAGTTATGGAATTCCATTTTATTCATAGATAAACAAAAACTTTTATGAAATACATAATAAAATGAATAATAAATTAGTCAATAAATTGTGAAATAATTCAACAAATGATACTCAACCCATACAGATAAAATATTTCAGCATACTGATTTTCACAAGACCATGTTTAAATTTTACTTCATAATGATGAAGTAATGAATTATTTTATCTTTATTTCATAAAAATACATTTTATTTACAAATGGCTTTTGAGAGCAACCTGTTTTAATTCGTAATGAAACTTTGATTTCATAATGTCACTTTTATCACAATTACTTGTGAAATGCAATTAATTCAGAATGGAAATACGAGCACCTTTTGACAAAACAAGTTTGCATCAACATTGGCCACTGTCATATACAATAACACCCTTACTTGAGTTACCCCACATAGCTGGCTTGCTAACAAGCAATATTAAGGTAAAACATTAAAACTCCTGCAGTTTTGGCCTATCTGTTAGATTCAGGCACAGAACTGATTGATTAATTTTGAAGTAATGACAAAGAGACACTGCATTTGAGGAAAAGCTTTAGGTATCTACTTACAAGTCTGAAGGAGGTAACTGTCCAAGAAAATAGTGGTGGAACACAATATTGTTCCCTACGATACAAAGTGACCGGTACATTTTGGTATGATACAGTTGCAATCAATGACAAGTCCTAATGACATATTAATTGATAGCTGTTTGCATTTTAAGAACATTCCGATGTGTTCTTATGTGACATCATAAAGGCTGAAATACTGAAAATTCTAAACAACTTGAACTTACTACTGTTGCTGGGAAACAGAATGATGTGAATTCTGTCCAATTATTTGTTGTAAATTTAAAAGAATAAAATACATTAAATAACAGAATGAGTTCACAGTACTGACCAAGCAAGAGTTTTATAAGAGACAATACCTTTTGGAGTCTTACTTACTCTATGATGTGAAAGCACATTCCGGCACAGTGGTGTTTATGGTTTTTATGATGATACAGTATTGTATGATTAAATTTCTTGGCCAAAGGAGGCAAATTTTGAAACAAAAAAATGGATATGTCATAAAATGACTCTACAAAGCAAAACTCTATAAAGGGGGGGACTACAAAACAAGAACATACTCAAACACAAGTTTAAATTCAAAAACAGCACAGCCAGGTCAAACAGACACACAAATCCTCAAAGTCTAATGTGAAAGTCCCCCTTCAGCCTCTCAGGCTTTGTTTAAATAGAAGGCCTAATTGAAGGCAAGTGCTCACAGCTGAGTTGATTAGAAATCACTCTCAGATGAGGCTGCCTGTTCGTGAGGCCTCTGCTGCTGCAGCTCCAGTTAACTCTCCAGGCTGAGGGAGGGAACCAGGAGACTGACAGCAGTACAGTGGGAGGAGCCGAGGAGCTTGCTCCTCCCTCCACCTCTCCCAGCGCCACAATACAGAGACACTTCCTCACTTGTTCCATACCCCACAGGTGATACACTGTCCTTGTTGACTACGATGGAGAGAGCAGCAAAATCCTCTTTCTGTACAGTGTAAAAACAGCAATGGCTGCAGTAGTCAGCCATGTCTAGTCCTTCAGTGTAATGGGAAACAATCAGAGTATGGATTATGTGTGAGTGCAGCAGTGATAGGACATAAATAACTCACACCATGAAAATTAGGCAAAATCCAAGGTTTCAAACGTGTTAAAATCTAACTGTGCAATTTCACCACCTCAAAGGTTTACGCTGCACTGTTTAACAGGGGTACATGTGAGAAAAGGAATATTGATGATTGATGGAATGGTAAAATGTGAATGTTAGTTTGGATTGTGATCCTGCTGTCCAGACACTGTTACACCAGTGTTAAACTGCTCTGTCTGTGTCACAGCCCATAAGCCCTAGTCTGCCTCCACAGCACTGCTGGGCTACAAGTGCCTGCTGTACCCAGGAAGACCATTTGCATAGAGAAGACACTTTGCATTGGCAGCACATGCTTCAGTGCTCTGGGAGTGTTTATAGTCCTGTGAGTTTAACACTTGATGACTGAGAGCTGTCCTTCATGGCAACAGAACCCACAGCAACAATGACTTTTATCACCATCTTCATCTGGGCACTCGCTTTCTGCATTCAGGGTGAGATTCATAAAAAATATTCAAATATATATGAGTATGTCTTACATTTTAATAAAATGAAAGCAAGAAGAATGAAATCACTGTATGCAATCACTTTGCAAAACAATTATTTGGACAATGGTGTGACATTCTAAAGTGTCGATGGATGATATAAAACATATTAATATTCTTCCCTTCAGTATCCACAGGACAGGTGACTGTGACTCAGACTCCTGCTGGTAAATCTGCTCCCATAGGAGACACTGTCACCCTGAGCTGTAGAACCAGCCCTGCAGTTCATGTCTGGAGTGGTTATCACCACCTAGCCTGGTACCAGCAGAAACCTGGAGAAGCTCCTAAACTCCTGATCTATGGGGCAACATCACATAACTCAGGGATTCCTGATCGATTCAGTGGCAGTGGATCTGGTACTGACTTCACTCTGACCATCAGTGGAGTCCAGGCTGAAGATGCAGGAGATTACTACTGTCAGAGTACACATGTGATCAGCAGTAGCAGGGTGTTCACACAGTGAAAGACAGCCGTACAAAAACCTCCCTCAGTCAGACTGCACAGAGACTGCACTGCTGCAGCTGGGACCTACTGCAGGTGCTGAGGGGGGAGGCACTGACCCGGGACACTGAGGGGTTCTGCTCCAGCGGTTCAGTTATCACTTCCAGAAGCTCTCACACCTAATCCAGTGTTTGAGCATTTTCATGTCTGTACATCCAACAGTTTCAAAGCCCCATGGATGAATAATTATGGTTATATGAAATACCAATTTTTTATGAAATAAGTACATTTATATCAGAGGAGGCTGGTCCATAGAGGTAAGGGAGGATGCTCCACCCCTATTTTAGAGAGGAATGAGGAAGACTGAAATTAAAGATACATGTGTCATAGAGTATTGGAAGACCTCGCTGTCATGAATTAAAAACACTTTTACATGAATAAATGAACCATTAAGGCTAGTTAGTTCGTAATTTTATTGACACAAAATGATAAAACATTGGTCCAAACAATAAAAAATCATATATAAAATAAATCCATAAGTTCAAAAAGGTAATGAAACCAGCAACACAAAGTCCCATCACTCAGTCCATAGAATACTGCTGGTGCTCCAATAACTCAAGGCAAGCATGTAACATCACTAAAGTTCTGTTATCAGTGTCCACAAAGAGTGAGCTCAGTTCAGTGGAGTCATGCCCATATTTCACACGGATATCCTGTGTGTGAGGGCACACCAGTATATGTTCTTCATTCTGTATGCCAGTCCTGCAGCAACACACGTTGTTCAGGTGGTGTACAGCTCCACCTTCCCATTTCCACTCGCAGCCAGTGAGAGGACAGCCGGAACCGTGTGAAGCTTATTCTCAAGTGGTCTTCAATATACCAGTGTATGGCTTGGGTAAAGTGGGTGGACGGATATATCTGGGTTGATGGCTTGGTAGATCTTGTATCTTGTTCTCTCTTTAGATTGCAGTTTCTTAATCATCTCCATATGGTCACTCTCAATAGGATCTTGTTTCTCCATTAACTTAGATAGATGTGAGTTCATAACTTGGTTCTCTTTTCTAGTTATTTCAAGCACATGCCATAAGGGGTCATCAAGCATGCCATGACGCTCCTTCACCTTGGTCAAAAACCTGGCTTGCTTTTCTCTCACTAAAGTCTGCACTGAAGGAAGTCATGCCTCCAAGAGGCAGGTTAGGTTCAGTGTCGTAGACCTCACCCCAAGTAGGGATTTCACTCCAGTCATATAGAGAGTTTAAACAGGTTTTAAGGGCACTTTTAACCGAGCCTCACACCCAAACAAGACAGCTGATGAGAAAGCAGCCTCAAATACCTTTAACACAAAATGGGGCATCATAGTTGGTTGATAAGAAGATGATTAATTTGTTTAAATGCTTTGTTTTCTCTTTTACTTGTAGAGTGAGGTTTGGGAATTTCAATCAGCAGTGAAGATAGCTCCAAGATATGTATAACTGTTACAACGCCTCACCATAAACGAACCAAGCTGAATAGGTTGCCTGCCTTCATCAGATCTCAAAATGGCCGTAAACTTTGTTTTACCTTCATTACCAAGAATCTCATATTCATTACATTCCACATCATATTCCTCCAAGTATTTCAGTTTCTCAATCAGCATTAGAACATGGAGTCATTTCAAGAATCCATCGTCTCGACATTGTTGTTTACTCTTTCTGATCAACGTGTCAACAAACATAACAAACAGGAAGCAGGATGTGGGGGATCCTTGCCTCACCCGATGGACGATGTTATTGCTGTAGTGTCCAGGATACTTGTTGTTACACTGTACATTGACATCAGAACCTAAATCATAGTAACTCCACACCCCAAGCGTTTTAAAATTCTGAACAGTTTTCCTCATGGAACCCGGTCATAGCTTTGGAGAAGTCTATAACAGCAGTGTACAGCTGAACCTTCTTTCTGATACAATAGTCCATTATAAGTCTAAGTGCCACAATGTGTTCAATGCAGCGTCTTTTAGGTTGGGCTCCTGCCTGCTCCGAGAATGGCTTATACCAGGCCATCAGTCTATTGTTCAGCACATAATCACACAATTTTACTGCACTGTTGATCACACTTATCCCCCGGTAATCATCACAATCAAGGGCGTTACCTTTCCTGAATAACATGACCAATCGAGCAGGGGCCCAGCTCATTGGATAGCCAGTCACAAAGATGAGATTTATATGCGTGCATAAAAATATTACCCAGTCGCCGGGCAGAAATTTGAACACGCCCGGGCTTACCCCATCAGGGCCCGCTCCATTTCCCCACTTTAGCTGGTGGTCGATCACATGTTGAGTCTCTGCTGTTGTGATTGGGTCACCTGGCAGTGGCATATTCACATTATAGACCTCCATATGCAGTCGGTTTTCTCCCTCACCAGCAGGGAGGTTCAGCAGCTTCTCCATATGTTCTTTGAATGCAGCTTCAGAAGGCATCTCTTGGTGAGGAGTTGAGGAAAACCCCCCTTTCCAATCAATGGCCTGCCACAACATTTTAGCATCACTGCACTGCAATATACGCAGCCAACGGGGGGTGAAAGTGCTTCCTGATTCTGGGGCAGGCTGTGGGGTCTAAGAGCTCACTAGTTGGCTCTGGGCTGCACAGTTATACAATAAATCTGCAAACCACACAGCCATATCATCCAGGTTTTGGTCACAGCTAATGATGGGTGCTTCCAGTGAACTTATGTTGAAAGAAAATTGATCTGCATCTATATTGTGGTGTACAGCGCCTATAAGGCACTGGTTTCCTGCAACGCGGGTTGCCAGAGTGAGTCATAATAGAATGCATACACAAATCCTGAGCACTGTAACAAAACCTTTGCATTAAACGTTTCTTCAGGGAACACGAGTTCTATAGACAATGGGGCGTGATTGGATGGCATGTCAGTGTTTTGGTTCACTTCAAAGCTTTTAACACAATTAATATAACAAGCAAAGATTAGACAGTAATCCACTACAGAAATCAATTTTTTTTTCTTGCGATAGGTTAGGGAACTAGGGAAGGAGTAAAAACGCTGTGTTGAAGTTGTTCACAATCAATAGATTATTGCAAACCTGAATAATACTCTTTCCACTGGTGTTTACTGTTTCATCAACAGGCTTGTAGTGCATGTTATTGCTACCTTCAAGCAGCTCATTCACCTTATCTCCACACCTAGTGTTCATGAGACCAACTACCACATAGCCAAAGGTGTTGTTCTGGGTTCTGGCCTGGATCTCAGAAAAACGTACATTGAGAAAAAAGGGGAATCAGATGGCGGTATATAGGCTCTGCTAATCATTATACCGGGACGCTCTGCAGTCCAAACCAAATTTGCTCTTGAGCTGATGGACCAATTATCGTGACATCATTGTAAATATCATGTCTAAACAGAGCAGCACTGTACATTGGCTACCAAATGAGTCTATGGGTCACATGAAATCTCTGTCAGACCACTATGTCATGGTCCCTCAGCCACATATCACATTCATATTTCCCAGTTTATATGCAGCCCGTTAACATCCAGAACCCAAGTCATATATGTTTGACCCCAGTAGCTGAAAAGGGGACACAAACTTACAGACCACCTCCCCATCTTTAGTTACAGCGAGCTTCCTGTAATCCACTCTGATTGTGCACCCAACATATGCAGGAGCTGCACTCTCAGTTTTTGCATAGTCACACAGCCTCTTCCATTCCCTACGAATGACGGGATGTAGATCTTTCATTTTGTAAACTTTTTTACGGTCTTCTTTAGTGGAGTCCTTCAACTTTCTGGCATTATCCAACACAGTCTTTGCCTCTGTTATAGTTATCACCAACAATGGGTGGGGTGGTGAATTTTCATCCCCTGGGGTTCCCAAGCCTCATAATTTTAGCAGGCACAACACCAGGGCACTGAATCTCCATGAATATGGCTTCCTCTTCCCAACATTTCTCTCCTTTTTTACTCTGCCACTTCCATAAATATAAGGTTTTTCTCTCTCTGTCTTTTTTTTTCCAGATTTCACGTGCACGTTGCTGTTGGGCTACGGCTGTCTTCACCTTGCTATACTGCTCATAACAGTCACCATTTGGGGTCTTATGCTCTTACTTACTGCACTTGCTTCAGAAAGTTTTTGCTTGAAGACTTCATTCTGAGCTTGAGATCTTGGACTTCCTTGCCAAGAATATCTTGTCTTAAATTAAGCTCTTGTATCTCCAGTAAGGCCTGCTTCAGCATTGCAACGCATTCCTTCTCTGTCTTGGTGGATGTTCAGCAAATCCAAGACTTGAGTCTGACTTTTTTCCATATATGGGGAATATCGGCACTTGTCAATCGTTCTTCTCCTGTTGACATCTTGCTTGTTCATAGGAATCAACAAACAAAAAAATGACACTTCCTCCAAAAACAATATAAAAGCGCTAATCTTCCAAAAATGACCAAAAGTGATGAAAAATATCAAGAAAAATGTTGTATAACATCGATTTATCACAGGATGGCAATCTTTAACATAAATATATGATGGATTAAAGGACTGGCTCTGAGGAAAATGTGGAAATCTTAGAACACCCACACATCGTACATGTGGCAAAACACACACACACACACACACACACACACACAGTTTTTCATCATAGAATTCACAGAATAACGTTTGCTAAAATAATTCACCCATGCGAACATTTTTTCCCTTGCTGCCTGTGATTGTTCTGGAAACTTCAGTGCTAAATTTAGCTTTAAGGGACCCTCTCTTCATGATTGACATCGTGTATGCCCAACCACTGGCAAAGTATTCTTCAAAACAGTTTCTGTTTCAAATCACCAACCTATTTTTGTCAGTTTGAATTGAAAGACTAAACTGACCATAGATGCTTTGACAAGCTGTGAAGAAACACTTGTCGTTTTGTCAAGGGCTGATTTTTCTTCTGATTTTCTTAAATTCAGCAAACTGCTTTTGCTAGCAGAGTCACCTAAATTGATAATGTGTACTGGTGACATAAAAGTGAATTATGTCCGTTAGCAGTATTTTATGTTTTCTTCCAGATGCATCCAGAAGTCTATGAGTAGTTTGAATATTCACATTCAAAGCACAGAAACTTCCGTTTATAAAGCTGGATGTTTATTGGAGCAATTTGGGTCACATGCCTTGCTTAAGGGTACAACAGCAGTGCCTACCTGAGAATCAAACCCTGTATCACTAAGTTTGACCTGCTGCAACATAACCATTACACTACACTACTGACATATGTTTGTCAGATTAAATAACATGTTTAATTGATGCATTTCAGGGTTGCAAATGAGACACAAGACTATGAAATATATACTGAGCTGTACCATTTGCAGGCAGCATGGTGGCTCAGTGGTTAGCACTGTGGCCTCACAGTTTCAGTGGGCAGGCACAATGGGCAGCAGTCCCTGTGTTGAGCTTGCATGTGTTTGCCTGGGTTTTGGAAGTGCTCATCTGTCCAGGGTGTCTCCCTGCCCCTTGCCCAATTCATGCTGGGATAAGCTCCATCACCAGCCCCAATTTTTCTGGTTAGTTTTTTGGGGTTATCTTAAATTACAGATTGAAGAACAAATGCCTTTAATTCCTAGGTTTTCCAGTTCTGTTCAGGTGCACATTGATTTGACAGTGGTGGTAAAAGGGGTCTGTGGTCTGACAGTGAATGCACTAATGTCGGAGGGTCCATATCAGTGATGGCATAGTCGACTACACTAGCCCTAAGAGCTGAGCAGTAAGTGAAGCTCCCTAAAGAGTCCCCTCTGATCCTGCCATTAAGCATGTACAGGCCTAAAGGCTCCACAGAGACACACTAACTCCCTACTGTTTTTGTTCACAGCACAGTCAGGGCTGTTTCTCTGTGGTACAGTTGGTGTTAGGTTCAGGGGGTTGTGTGTGATATTCATGTCTTACATCAAAAAAATTACATACACACACCTTTAACATTTATAATATAATTTTATTGTAATAAAATAAAACATGATTACACAATAGTTCTTCAAATGAACCTGCTAAAAAGCCATATTGTTATATACAGGATTGAACTTGTACTGAGGTAAACTGGAGACATCTGAAACTGTGTCTCTCTTCAAC
Source organism: Albula goreensis (assembly GCA_022829145.1). Lineage (NCBI taxonomy): Eukaryota > Metazoa > Chordata > Actinopteri > Albuliformes > Albulidae > Albula > Albula goreensis. The sequence continues at coordinate 39,001,226 of CM040747.1, forward strand.
CTCTACTCCTACCTACTGTATCTATGTACAAATCTGTGTGTGTTTCCACAGGCACATATGTTTAAAAAATATATAAAATACTGTTTGTGTGTGAGCTATGAAACAGAATTTGGTTGAGTGTATATTTACGTCAGCGTGTGTGCATGTTATGTGTGCATGTGTACATTTGTGTTTGTGAGTGAACATGCATTTTTTGTGTGTGTGTGTGTGTCTATGTATGTATGTATAGGTGAGTGTGTGTAAGAGAGTGTATGTGTGTGTGTTTATGTGTGGGTGGAAGTGTCAACTGCAAACACAGTCTCTTTTTACTGTGTTTGCAGTTGTATCAGTGTGTTTGTCTGTAGCAGTTCCGATGCAAGTGTGTTGATAAATCTGAGACTATGAGTATGAGTGTGTGTGCATGTATTTTACAGTGTTTGGAGTGTGTGTGTAATATGTGAGTATGTGTGTTTGTGTGTTTTTATGTGATGTGTGCTGGATTTGGGTCACAGGGATGTTTTTGTGTGGTGAGTGTGTGAAGCTGGGACACTGGGATATGTGTGTGTGTGTGTGTGTGTGTGTCTCTACTCCAGTTGGCATAGGGACACTGAGGTGTTATACCCATACACTCTAAACCCAGCACAGAGGGGTGTGTGTGTGTGTGTGTGTCTCTACTCCAGTTGGCACAGGGATACTGAGGTGTTATACCCATACACTCTAAACCCAGCACAGAGGGGTGTGTGTTCAGTGAAGTTGGTGTGGAATCTGTGCAGGAGGGTCAGTGTGTCAGAGTCAGAGACGCCGTAGAAGGACAGAGTGCCGGCCGGACGGTCCACACACACTCCTACTCTGTACACACACACTCCTTCACCATCATCATCATCACACACTCCTACTCTGCGGTAGGGGAAGGGGGGGGCAGGTATGTGTGTTTGATTCTTATTGTGACAGACAGAGTATCTGTGTTTAGAGCAGGACAGACTCCAGGAGTTTTTATTCCATCCAAACCACAGTCATCACCCCGTCCTTTCCTGCTGATTCCTTTATATGTCACTGCTATATGAACCCCTCCCCACTCAGACACACTCCACTCAGCCTCCCAGTAACAGCGTCCAGACAGACTCTCTCTGCACAAAACCTGGGGCCTCCGGTCAAATCTCTCTGGATGATCAGGATATGGCTGCTCTCTCTCTGTGTATGTCACCTTCCTGTTCCCCTCAGACAGAGACAGCTCTCTGTGCGCTGTGTTTGGATCCAGTGTGAGCTGACAGCCATCTGCAGACCAGAGACATTAATGAGATTAATTATCATTGT
>CM040747.1:39003018-39037172 GCA_022829145.1 Albula goreensis
GTTAGTAGTGTAGTGTAATGGTTATGTTGCAGCAGGTCAAACTTAGTGATCCAGGGTTTGATTCTCAGGTAGGCACTGCTGTTGTACCCTTAAGCAAGGCATGTGACCCAGATTGCTCCAATAAACATCCAGCTTTATAAACGGAAGTTTCTGTGCTTTGAATGTGAATATTCAAACTACTCATAGACTTCTGGATGCATCTGGAAGAAAACATAAAATACTGCTAACGGACATAATTCACTTTATGTCACCAGTACACATTATCAATTTAGGTGACTCTGCTAGCAAAAGCAGTTTTGCTGAATTTAAGAAAATCAGAAGAAAAATCAGCCCTTGACAAAACGACAAGTGTTTCTTCACAGCTTGTCAAAGCATCTATGGTCAGTTTAGTCTTTCAATTCAAACTGACAAAAAATAGGTTGGTGATTTGAAACAGAGTCGACACTGTTTTGAAGAATACTTTGCCAGTGGTTGGGCATACACGATGTCAATCATGAAGAGAGGGTCACCTCCCTTAAAGCGCTAAATTTAGCACTGAAGTTTCCAGAACAATCACAGGCAGCAAGGGAAAAAATGTAACGCATGGGTGAATTATTTTAGCAAACGTTATTCTGTGAATTCTATGATGAAAAACTGTGTGTATGCGTGTGTGTGTGTGTGTGTATAGCATGCCACATGTACGATGTGTGGGTGTTCTAAGATTTCACATTTTCCTCAGAGCCAGTCCTTTAATCCATCATATATCTATGTTAAAGATTGCCATCCTGTGATAAATCGATGTTGTACAACATTTTTTCTTGATATTTTTCATCACTTTTGGTCATTTTTGGAAGATTAGCGCTTTTATATTGTTTTTCGAGGAAGTGTCATTTTTTTGTTTGTTGATTCCTATGAACAAGCAAGATGTCAACAGGAGAAGAACGATTGACAAGTGCCGATATTCCCCATATATGGAAAAAAGTCAGACTCAAGTCTTGGATTTGCTGAACATCCACCAAGACAGAGAAGGGAATGCGTTGCAATGCTGAAGCAGGCCTTACTGGAGATACAAGAGCTTAATTTAAGACAAGATATTCTTGGCAAGGAAGTCCAAGATCTCAAAGCTCAGAATGAAGTCTTCAAGCAACAACTTTCTGAAGCAAGTGCAGTAAGTAAGAGCAAAAGACCCCAAATGGTGACTGTTATGAGCAGTATAGCAAGGTGAAGACAGCCGTAGCCCAACAGTAACGTGCACGTGAAAATCTGACAGAGAGAGAAAAACCTTATATTTATGGAAGTGGCAGAGTAAAAAAGGAGAGAAATGTTGGGAAGAGGAAGCCATATTCATGGAGATTCAGTGCCCTGGTGTTGTGCCTGCTAAAATTATGAGGCTTGGGAACCCAAGGGATGAAAATTCACCACCCCACCCGTTGTTGGTGATTACTATAACAGAGGCAAAGACTGTGTTGGATAATGCCAGAACGTTGAAGGACTCACTAAAGAAGACCGTAAAAAAGTTTACAAAATGAAAGATCTACATCCCGTCATTCGTAGGGAATGGAAGAGGCTTCGTGACTATGCAAAAACTGAGAGTGCAGCTCCTGCATATGTTGGGTGCACAATCAGAGTGGATTACAGGAAGCTCGCTGTAACTAAAGATGGGGAGGTGGTCTGTAAGTTTGTGTCACCTTTTCAGATACTGGGGCCAAACATATACGGCTTGGGTTCTGGATGTTAACGGGCTGCATAATAAACTGGGAAATATGAATGTGACATGGTGGCTGAGGGACCATGACATAGTGGTGCTGACAGAGATTAAAAGAGCCCACACCCCTAGACTCATACCTGTGGTAGCCAATAACCAGTACAGTCAGAGAGGGGGTGTCACAAGGTAGCAACCAAACAAATGTCAATATAAGACAACACAATACACATAACATATAAAACATCAGGCTTTTAAAATCACGAGAGAAAAATTTGGGTACAGTAGCTTCACAGAAAGCAATTACATGATTCAGTTACAGTGTTTTGTATAATGCATTTAAAGTTAGCCATAGGTATGAAACAGTGTAATTTGAGCTCCTTTTGTAAATTGTTCCATGACCAAGGTGCATATTAACTAAAGCCAACTTGTCCAAGAGCTGAAAAAGCCCTAGGAACATTAAAACACAGCCAATTTGCTGATTGCAGATGATAGCTCCTCGTGCTCCAGCAAAGGAGAGCACTGAGATAACCAGGGAGTTTGCCTAAAATTGCTTTGTAAATAACAACATACCAGTGTCTCTGCTTGCGAATGGATAACGATGTCCAACCCACCAATTTATATAAAATGCAATGGTGAGTGAGAGACTTTTGACCAGTAATAAAACGCAAAGATGCATGGTAAACTGAATCAAGTTTCCCCAAGGTAGAGGAAGCTGCATGCATGTACAATATGTCACCATAGTCTAGCACTGACAGGAAAGTAGCTTCAACAAGTTTCTTCTTGGCATTAAAAGTAAAACATGATTTATTCCTAAAATAGAAACCAAGCTTCACTTTAAGTTTCTTTATTAGGCTTGAAATATGCGTGCTGTATGAAAGCTTGTCATCAATCCAAATGCCCAGGTACTTATAAGAATGCACCCTTTCAATGGCATTTCCATCACATGTGTGAATGCTGAAATTTTCAGCTAACTGAGAATGAGCATTTGAAAAAGCCATGAACTTTGTTTTTTCAGAATTTAAAACCAATTTCAAACTAAGCAGAGCTGACTGTAAAGAATGGAAAGCTATTTGAAGCTCCTTTACAGCCTGGGACAAGGAGATTGCATGTGTATAAATGACAGTATCATCTGCGTATAAATGGAATTTTGCCTGGAGACCTTTGCCTAGATCATTTATAAAAATTGAGAACAGAACTGGTCCTAAGATGGAACCTTGGGGAACACCTTTACTAATCTCTAGAACCCGAGACTTGTGGCCATCTGCACAGACACACTGAGTTCTGCCAGCAAGATAATTTGTGAACCACTCTGTGGTCTTAGGACTAAACCCAATACCTCTGAGTCTGTTTAGCAATAATTCATGGTCAACTGAGTCAAATGCCTTGGATAAATCAACAAATAAGGCAGCACAATGCTGTTTTTTATCAAGAGCATTTATGATGTCATTTGTTACTGCCATAGAAGCTGTGATGGTGCGGTGGCCAGATCTAAAACCCGACTGATATGGGTTCAAGATGTTGTTTTTAAGTAAAAATTGCTTTAACTGCTGATTTACCAAGGATACTAGGATTTTTGCCAGAACTGAAAGTTTTGAAATAGGACGATAATTATTTAACTCAAATGAATCTCCTCCTTTAAACAAGGGTAGAACATAGGCAGATTTCCAGATTTTAGGAATGCAGTTGGAAGAAAGACTTAAGTTGAACACATGGGCAATGGGCTCAGCTATCAGTTCAGCTGCTACCTTTAAAAGATACGGATACAGATTGTCAGGACCTTCAGTTTTTGTAGGATCTATGCTTTTTAGTGCTTTACACACTTCAGCAACTGATATACTGTAGGCTTAATATCAAATGCATCAATATTAGTATTAGCCACTGCAGAGACAGTAGTTGGATGAGTGGGATTAAGATAAGTGTTGTCAAATACAGACCCTGCACTGACAAAGTGGACATTAAACTGGTTGACCATAACTGTTTTTTCCTGTATTTCATTAGAGTCAACCACAATGCGTTCTGGAAGGCTTGCAGTAGTGCCTGATAAAGAGTTTATTACCTTCCAGAATTTATAGGGATTACTTAAATTCTGTGTAATTGAGTTCAGGTAGAACTCTGATTTGGATTTACTAATCAATGAAGTGCATTTGTTTCTGAGGGCTCTAAATGAATTCCAGTCAGCAGATGACTTAGAAATAAAGCTTTGGCTCAAGCTAGATTTTCATTGTCGAATTAGCTCTGATAAATTGTCTGAAAACCAGGGATTGTCCCTACCACTGATCCTGAATTTCGTAATGGGAACGTGTTTGTTAGTAATTGACAGAAAAATTGACTGAAAATATTCCCAAGCCATGTCAACATCCGGGATCAGGGTAATTCTGTTTAGATCACTGAAAAGCAGATCATGCAAAAAAGCTTGCTCTGTGAAATGTTTAAAATGTCTTTTAAAAATAAAACGTGGTTTCCGTTTTGCGACCTTTGTGTCCCGAACACATGCAATTGCACAGTGGTCACTGACGTCATTGCAAAAGATGCCGGTCGAAGTATATTTATGAGGTGTATTAACTAAAATTAAATCTAATAATGTTGATTTACGTAACTCTTTGTGATGTGGCCTTGTTGGTGCGTCAATAAGTTGAACAACAGACACACAGTTCTTTAAAACAATCTGACGTACAGGTAAGCCAGTCCCAATTAAGATCACCCATGAGGATGAACTCTGAGTCATTTAATCTATGCAGAATATCAGAGAGAAGAAAGAACATCTTTGGAAGCAGATGGAGGTCTATAGCAACCAACGACCGTGATATCAGAAACCTTCGATACATTCAATTTAACGGCGATAAACTCAAATTTCTTGGCTTTAGTAACAGAGAAGGTGACAGAACTACTAATATTAGATCGAACATAAATTGCAGCCCCGCCTCCTTTCCCAACACGATCAGTTCTATAGACTTTGTAACCATCAATATGTATTAAGTCATCAGGTATTGAATTCTTAAGCCAAGTTTCCGATAAAACCATGACGTCAGCATTTGTCGTGTTCGTCCAAATCTTAATCTCATCCATTTTTGGGACAAGACTTCTTACATTAAGATGAATAAAACCAAGTCCATTTCTATATTTGAAATCTAGGGGAGTAGGTAAACATTGTAGGGAGACTTCAGGCCCAGGATTGGGCTGATCATTTCCAGACATCATCAATAACAGCATCACAACGCAACGCAATTTCATTTTCCCAACATTAACTGAATCTGCTTTTCTATCAGTGGGTGAAAAAGAGAAAGAGTCCTCCGAAGCGATGAAATAGTCATTGAAAAGCATTAGATTCTGGAGATGCATAATGTTCACTTGTATTTGGTATTTGTAAAACAGCAGTTCATAACGTAGACTGATTAGTTGGTGTGATGACTCAAAAACCCTTGTCGGGGAAGACAGATTTCGGGAGGGTGACAAAATAAATTCACTCACCCGACGTTGTCCATTTAGTCCAAACTCTCCTGGGTTAAAATGCATAAGCAGCAAGCATAAAAACAAATACATGATGAGTAATGAAGTTAAAAGCAAGGTAAAACAGGTAGCAGCATTAACGTGGTTCACGTAGCCGTAACAAATATGTGGTTGGCCAAAAGTAAGTAATTGCCGGTTTGATGCTCCAAAACAGTGGAAAATATCCTTTAGGAATAGGCTATACCAGAATCGTAAATCTGGCAACCCAATATCCCCCGCTCTTCCCAAACAAATGACTCTCCTCGGCCTAGAGGGGAGACAGGTCCGATGCAGGCAATTAAACTGACTTCACCATTCTCAGAGAGACTCATTCAGTACGCTGCTAGGTTCCCCATATCTAATTTCCACAGATGAGGGCGAGGGACTGAAGACATGCAAATATATAAGAGGATAATTTATCGGAGGAAAGACGTCCACAGATAAATAAATAAATCCAATGCGACAATCTGGCAACCACTGGACCCCGCACTCGGATTGATGCACTGCCCCGTTTTGGTGTATTCCAGCAGGTGAATCCAGGTAAACTTCAGGGAAAGCAAAGAGGGCCCAGGTCTAGGCCTAGACCACAGTTGATTCAAGTATCAATCCCAGTATGGAGACAGTAAAATAGTTTTTCATTAGTAAAAAGCTTTTGGATCCAGAATTATCAGTTTAAAGAGAAACTGTTTCCAGGTGGAATAGCACATCCACAGCAAAAAACTATTTAAAACAAAACATAAAAGACTCCAAGCTGAGGGACAGACACACATACAACAGACTGCCTGGCTGCCATCTTGGATATTTACAATGATGTCACTGTAATTGGTCCATCAGCTCAAGAGCAAGTTTGGTTTGCAGAGCGTTCCCGGTATAATGATTGGCAGAGCCTATATACCGCCATCTGATTCCCCTTTTTTCTATAATGTACATTTTTCTGAGATCCAGGCCAGAACCCAGAACAACACCTTTGGCTATGTGGTAGTTGGTCACATGAACACTAGGTGTGGAGATAAGGTGAATGAGCTGCTTGAAGGTAGCAATAACATGTACTACAAGCCTGTTGATGAAACAGTAAACACCAGTGGAAAGAGTATTATTCAGGTTTGCAATAATCTATTGGTTGTGAACAACTTGAACACAGCGTTTTTACTCCTTCCCGAGTTCCCTAACCTATCACAAGAGAAAAAAAAAATGATTTCTGTAGTGGATTACTGTCTAATCTCTGCTTGTTATATTAATTGTGTTAAAAGCTTTGAAGTGAACCAAAACACTGACATGCCATCCGATCACGCCCCATTGTCTGTAGAACTCGTGTTCCCTGAAGAAACGTTTAATGCAAAGGTTTTGTTACAGTGCTCAGGATTTGTGTATGCATTCTATTATGACTCATTCTGGCAACCCGCGCTGCAGGAAACCAGTGCCTTATCGGCGCTGTACACCACAGTATAGATGCAGATCAATTTTCTTTTAACATAAGTTCACTGGAAGCACCCATCATTAGCTGTGACCAAAACCTGGATGGTATGGCTGTGTGGTTTGCAGATTTATTGTGTAACTGTGCAGCCCAGAGCCAACTAGTGAGCTCTTAGACCCCGCAGCCTGCCCCAGAATCAGGAATCACTTTCACCCCCCGTTGGCAGCGTATATTGGAGTGCAGTGATGCTGAAATGTTGTGGCAGGCCATTGATTGGAAAGGGGGGTTTTCCTCAACTCCTCACCAAGAGATGCCTTCTGAAGCTGCATTCAAAGAACATATGGAGAAGCTGCTGAACCTCCCTGCTGGTGAGGGAGAAAACCCACTGCATATGGAGGGCTATAATGTGAATATGCCGCTGCTAGATGACCCAATCACAACAGCAGAGACTCAACATGTGATCGACCACCAGCTAAAGTGGGGAAATGGAGCGGGCCCTGATGGGGTAAGCCCAGGCGTGTTCAAATTTCTGCCCGGCAACTGGGTAATATTTTTATGCACGCATATAAATCTCATCTTTGTGACTGGCTATCCAATGAGCTGGGCCCCTGCTAGATTGATCGTGTTATTCAGGAAAGGTAACGCCCTTGATTGTGATGATTACCGAGGGATAAGTGTGATCAACAGTGCAGCAAAGTTGTGTGATTATGTGCTGAACAATAGACTGATGGGCTGGTATGAGCCATTCTGGGAGCAGGCAGGAGCCCAACCTAAAAGAGGCTGCATTGAACACATTGTGGCACTTAGACTTATAATGGACTATTGTATCAGAAAGAAGGTTCAGCTGTACACTGCTGTTATAGACTTCTCCAAAGCTATGACCGGGTTCCATGAGGAAATCTGTTCAGAATTTTAAAACGCTTGGGGTGTGGAGTTACTATGATTTAGGTTCTGATGTCAATGTACAGTGTAACAACAAGTATCCTGGGCACTACAGCAATAACATCGTCCATCGGGTGAGGCAAGGATCCCCCACATCCTGCTTCCTGTTTGTCATGTTTGTTGACATGCTGATCAGAAAGTTTAAACAACAATGTGGAGACGATGGATTCTTGCAATGACTCCATGTTCTAATGCTGATTGAGAAACTGAAATACTTGGAGGAATATGATGTGGAATGTAATGAATATGGAATTCTTGGTAATGAAGGTAAAACAAAGTTTACGGCCATTTTGAGATCTGATGAAGGCAGGCAGCCCATCCAGCTTGGTTCATTTATGGTGAGGCGTTGTAACAGTTATACATATCTTGGAGCTATCTTCAATGCTGATTGAAATTCCCAAACCTCACTCTAAATGTAAAAGAGAAAACAAAGCATTGAAACAAATTAATCATCTTCTTATCAACCAACTATGATGCCCCATTTTGTGTTAAAGGTATTTGAGGCTGCTTTCTCATCAGCTGTCTTATATGGGTGTGAGGCTCGGTTAAAAGTGCCCTTAAAACCTGTTTAAACTCTCTATATGACTGGAGTGAAATCCCTACTTGGGGTGAGGTCTACAACACTGAACCTAACCTGCCTCTTGGAGGCAGGACTTCCTTCAGTGCAGACTTTAGTGAGAGAAAAGCAAGCCAGGTTTTTGACCAAGGTGAAGGAGCGTCATGACATGCTTGATGACCCCTTATGGCATGTGCTTAAAGTAACTAGAAAAGAGAACCAAGTTATGAACCCACATTTATCTAAGTTAATGGAGAAACAAGATCCTATTGAGAGTGACCATATGGAGATGATTAAGAAACTGCAATCTAAAGAGAGAACAAGATACAAGACCAACCTAGCCATCAACCCAGATATATCCGTCCACCCACTTTATCCCAGCCATACACTGGTATATTGAAGACCACTTGAGAATAATCTTCACACGGTTCCGGCTGTCCTCTCACTGACTGCCAGTGGAAATGGGAAGGTGGAGCCGTACACCACCTGAACAACACGTGTGTTGCTGCAAGACTGGCATACAGAATGAAGAACATTCAGTCTTCCTCTCTCAAAAATAAGGGTGGAACATCCTCCCTTACCTCTATGGACCAGCCTCCTCCGATAAAAATGTACTTATTTAAAAAAAAAAAAAAACGGTATTTCATATAACCATAATTGTTCATCCATGGGGCTTTGAAACTGTTGGATGTACAGACATGAAAATTCTCAAACATTGTATTAGGTGTGAGAGCTTCTGGAAGTGATAACTTAACCACTGGAGCAGAACCCCACAGTGTCCCGGGTCAGTGCCTCCCCCCTTAGCACCTGCAGTAGGTCCCAGCTGCAGCAGTGCAGTCTCTGTGCAGTCTGACTGAGGGAGGTTTTTGTATGGCTCTCTATCACTGTGTGAACACCCAGCCACTGATGGAGTGTAAACTCTGACAGTAGTAATCTCCTGCATCTTCAGCCTGGACTCCACTGATGGTCAGAGTGAATTCAGTCCCAGATCCACTGCCACTGAATCGATCAGGAATCCCTGAGATACGCTGATTTACAAACTTTATCAGGAGTTTAGGAGCTTCTCCTGGCTTCTGGTTATACCAGGCCATTCTTTCACCATGACTGTCTTTATACACAGCAGGGCTGGTTCTACAGCTCAGGGTGACAGTGTCTCCTATGAGAGCAGATTTACCAGCAGGAGTCTGAGTCACAGTCACCTGTCCTGTGCATTCTGAAGGAAATAATAAACAACATATAACTGTATTATCTATACATGGGAAATATTATAATATAGGGTGATACATTTAGTTATTTCAAATATGTATTACATTTAAATTAAAACAAGCAATCAATACAAAATATACTTCAGTAATTTTAAAAATCTCACCCTGAATACAGAAAGTGAGTGCGCAGATGAAGATGGTGATAAAAGTCATTGTTGCTGTGGGTTCTGTTGCCATGAAGGACAGCTCTCAGTCATCAAGTGTTAAACTCACAGGACTATAAACACTCCCAGAGCACTGAAGCATGTGCTGCCAATGCAAAGTGTCTTCTCTATGCAAATGGTCTTCCTGGGTACAGCAGGCACTTGTAGCCCAGCAGTGCTGTGGAGGCAGACTAGGGCTTTTGGGCTGTGACACAGACAGAGCAGTTTAACACTGGTGTAACCGTGTCTGGACAGCAGGATCACAATCCAAACCAACATCATTCACATTTCACTATCATATTCTTTTTCTCACATGTACTCCTGTTAAACAGTGCAGTGTAAACCTTAGAGACGGTGAAATTGCACAGTTAGATTTTTAACACTTTGAAACCTTCGATTTTGCCTCATTTTCATGGTGTGAGTTATTTATGTCCTATCACTGCTGCACTCACACATAATCCATACTCTGATTGTTTCCCATCACACTGAAGGACCAGACATGGCTGACTACTGCAGCCATTGCTGTTTTTCCACTGTAGTGAAAGAGGCTTTTGCTGCTCTCTCCATCGTAGTCAACAAGGACAGGGTATCACCGGAAGGGTATGGAACAAGTGTGGAAGTGTCTCTGCATTGTTGTCCCCCCTCCTCCCATAAATAAATACATACATACATAAATAAATACATAAATAAATAAATAAATAAATAGATAGATAGATAGATAGATAGATAGATAGATAGATAGATAGATAGATAGATAGATAGATAGATAGATAGATAAATAAAGGCCTTTGGCCACTTTTTGTTGTGTTTTACTTCCACTCACCACCTGGCTCAGCTAAGTGACCTCACCTGCCACTGTGCCACCACATTTATAACATTAAATGAAACCCATGAATTTGTTTCATGGGTTTTTGAAGTACATTGGTTTGTTTCCCAAGAATTATTAGCCTGTAAGTTTGATTCAAGAATATGATCATTCATGCATTTTTGCATCAGTATTACATTTTCAGATGTATGAGGTTATCATCTATGAGGACTACAAAGAGAAATTAAATCCCATAAAATCTGATGTCACTTTATCAACTTTTGTTGGATTTTAAAAATTCAAGTTATAAGATATGAGTTAAGTAATATTTCATCATAAAATGATGTCATGTATTCAAAGTCCCTTCCTCTACAGACTTTTTCATTTTTATTCCTGTGTATTATATTTTTCTAAATAGCCCGCATGAACACTTTTATTTTAAAACAGCCTTAATACCACATCCTTTTTTTTTTTTTTTTTCAAAATTTGCATCACAGAGTAAGACTTGTTGGTGCTCTTATAAAACTCTTCTTTGTTCAACACTGTAAAGTCTTACTGTTTTTATTCTTTTAAATTTACAACATAGAATTGGACAGAATTCACATCATTCTGTTTCCCAGCAACAGGAATAAGTTCAAGTGGTTTAGAATTTTCAGTATTTCAGCCTCTATGATGTCACAATAGGAATGTTCTTAAAATGCAAACAGCTGTCAATTAATATGTCATTTAGACTTCTCACTGATTGCAACTATATCATACCAAAATTTACCAGTCACTTCGTATAGTAGAACACAATATTGTGTTCCACTATTTTCTTTGACAGTTACATCCTTCAGACTTGTAAGTAGATACGTAAAGCTTTTCCTCAAATGCAGTGTCTCTTTGTCATTACTTCAAAATGAGTTGATCAGTTCTGTAACTGAATATAACAGATTTTTATATTCAGAAATTACAGGAGTTTTAATGTTTTATCTTAGTATAGCTTGTTACCAAGCCAGCTATGTAGGGTAAGTCAAGTAAGGGTGTCATATCATAAATGAGAATGGCCAATGTTGGTGCAAACTTGTTTTGCCATAAGGTGCTCGTATTTCCATTCTGAATTAATTACAATTCACAAGTAATTGTGAAAAGTGACATTATGAAATAAAAGTTTCATTATGAATTAAAACAGGCTTTGCTCAAAAAAGCTATTTGTGAAGAAAATGTATGATTATAAAATAAAGATCAAATAATTCATTCCTACATCATTATGAAGTAAATGTAAACATGATAATGGTACTGTGAAAGTCAGTATGCTGAAATAATACTTTATCATACTGGGGTGAGTGTTATTTATTGAATTCTTTCACCATTTATCAACTAATTTATTATCTGATTATGTGACTTTTCATTACATAAACATTTTTGTTTATTTAATTTAGACTAAAATGGCATTCCATAACTATGATGTCACAATGGGAAGGAAGTTCAAATGTAGAACACTGACAACTGATGCAGAATTGAACATAAAAGACGAACAGAAATTATTATGAATGACTGTCATTTACATGGTGATCATGCAGAGTATGGTGTTTGGTACAAAGAGAGGGCAGTACAGTCATTTGAGATGGGCCCAGGTGAAGTTGTGCTTTCTCCTGTCTTATATTTGTATGCCATATAATTTGCATCAAGCTGAAGTTCCAAATTCCTGAAATCGGGATACATGCAAATTCTTTTCTGTCTGAAAATAATATTCTCAGATTTATTGAAGCACACTGTTCTAACTACTATCCATGACAGAGCTGGGTGAAGGGAGTTATATCAGAGTCTGTATTTCATACCCAGTGATTATGCACATAGATCAGAGCAGATCAAGATGTTATGAATGAAAATTATAATGTACTGCTTTTATGTACATTTAACTTTAAATATATGGGCATGCTGCTCAAATGAGTAGACCATGTTAGATTGGCAAACTGTTCATTTCTCCAAGAGTTTTAGCAGTCAGAGTAGAAAGACTCTCAGACACTTCTCACCTCACACTGCTAACATTTACCTTGAGTCTGATTTATGTAGGTCTAGCTCTGAGTTAGAGCTCTAGTTCACCCAGTCTGCTTGGCTCCACTTAATGAGCAGCCAGCCTCTGACTGTTCACCTCGTTCTCAGGCTCTTGCTGAGTCTGTTGAATTGTCTCCACACAGCAGGTCCTCTGCTTATGCCTCTGCTGGAGGAGATGATGTGGGGACAGAGGCTGAGAGTCTACCAAGGCTCTGTGCTCACGTGGCTCCTGGCCATCACCATGGAATCAAGGATGCCTCTACCTGCCAGCACACATGAGTCTCTCTCCTCTGTCTTAGGATGTCCTGATCAGCACCAGCTCCAAATAAATGCATTTGGTTACGCAGTAAGAGAGCGCCCACGCTACAGCGCTCACTATGAAATCATGCATATGATGTGAATAGTTGCAGATTACCATGAGCAAAGGGTATGTTTTATTCCATATGGTTATGTGTTTAAAGACTGTTTGTGCTGACCTCATCAAATGAGGGCCATTTGATGCTAAGATTACAACATTCTGTTGTATGATTCAGACAAACCAATATGTATTTAATAATATCAGTCTGGGCAACATACTGATAAATAACTAGTCAGGACAGCAACGATTTTGTACTGTACTTAGACTTGATGATTTTCCACACCACAAGGGGGAGCCATCCTACTGTGATATAAGAGGGGTTATATGGTCTCTATTTGAGAAGAACCACAGAGACACCAGAATAATGATTATGAAACACCTCTGTAGAACACAGATCAGTCCAATGGAGGGGCCGATAGTGCCTCACTTTCACACTGTATTCAACACAAGGGACTGAGGTGGCACCCAAGTGACCGTAGTATTGTTGAGGATAATACAGTAACAGCTGTAAGGGTGAGGAAGAGTCAGCTCAGGTGTGAAGCTGTTGATGGAAACAGCACCGCTGTCCAATCCAGTTCAACACTACAGATCCTGTACTAGTTCAGTCTCTCTGACAGATTTAAGCTATGTTTCTAAATTATTCCTTAATTCATGTCCATACTTTCTGTCATTGAAAATGTAAAATAAGTTTACTCTTATGGAAACATACCCAAAAAAATCACATTTGATATGATGGTATTCATTGTGATTGGGAGTAATTGTGTTAAGTTCATGTTCAAGCTTTTAATGAGAGTGAATGCAGAAAACTGCTTCATGCATGTAATCCAGTTGCTAGGTTTCTGTACTGTGTTTGACTTGGATAAATGCACTTATTTTTAAAAAAAAGTGTTTCATATAAAAATAATTATTCATCCACTGTGCTTTGATACTTTTGGATGTACATACATGATAATGCTCAAATATTGTATTACTTGTGAGAGCATTTCAAAGTTATACTGAACCACTGAAGCTCAGTGTGCTGGAGCAGAACCCCTCAGTGTCCCGGGTCAGTGCCTCTCCCCTCAGCACCTGCAGTAGGTCCCAGCTGCAGCAGTGCAGTCTCTGTGCAGTCTGACTTAGGGAGGTTTTTGTACGGCTCTCTATCACTGTGTGAACACATAGCTACTGCTGATCTCATGGTAACTCTGACAGTAGTAATCTCCTGCATCTTCAGCCTGGACTCCACTGATGGTCAGAGTGAAGTCAGTCCCAGATCCACTGCCACTGAATCGATCAGGAATACATGAGATACGGTATGTTGCATAGTAGATCAGGAGTTTAGGGGCTTCTCCAGGTTTCCGCTGGTACCAGGCTAGGCGGTGCTTACCACTATAAACATACACAGCAGGGCTGGTTCTACAGGTCAGGGTGACAGTGTTTCCTATGAGAGCAGATTTACCAGCAGGAGTCTGAGTCACAGTCACCTGTCCTGTGCATTCTGAAAGGAGGAATTAAAAAAATAAATATTTATATTATCCATTGGCACATTAGGATGTTAAACCACTGCCCAGCTTTTTTACAGTTATTTCGTAAATTTACTTTGTTTTATACTTCCACTCAATTAAAACTGAAGACATCATATCTATTTGCATATTTTTCATGAATCTCACCCTGAATGCAGAAAGCGAGTGCCCAGATGAAGATGGTGATAAAAGTCATTGTTGCTGTGGGTTCTGTTGCCATGAAGGACAGCTCTCAGTCATCAAGTGTTAAACTCACAGGACTATAAACACTCCCAGAGCACTGAAGCATGTGCTGCCAATGCAAAGTGTCTTCTCTATGCAAATGGTCTTCCTGGGTAAAGCAGGCACTTGTAGCCCAGCAGTGCTGTGGACTGGAGACTGTGTGCTGTGACAGAGAGAGAGTTCAACAGCAGCACCAGGACAGCAAGGAACAGATTTTTGGGATTTCACTGTCATGTCCAGGTTATATATTGCACATAAAAATGCACTTTAATTTATGCAATTATGTTCTATGATAATTTGCATATGACAATTCTGAATATTAATTAGTAAGACAGCAGAACAACATCCAATAGGGGATGTTTTAAGCATATGTGTCTCAATCTTCTTCATACTTTCACTCTCTTTTTCTATCTTGGCTTTTCATCACGTTACCTAAAACCTTGTGGCTAACATCAGCTAGTATCAGTTTGATATGTGATTAACTCCCCTCTTTGTGAGAAACACAGGTCACTGCGCTCCACACGAAAACATTTAACCAGCAACATGTGAACTGTGATGAAGATGGACATACAGAACCCAGTACTCACCAAAGATTATCAGAAGCACCTGGTTTTATTACTGACACAGTAGCTTTGAAAGGGATGGGAGCAGAGCAGCTCTGTGTCCTGAGTAAAAGGACTGGATCATGGGAAAGTCTTGATGAGCTGAGTTAAGCTGCACTGATATAAACCATTAGCAGTGAGTGAGAGGCACCATTACCTGAGTGTGGAATAAGTGAAGAGTCTTAAGACATCTCATGGCAAAAATAAGTCCACACTCTGTTTAGGGCTGTAAGGCTGTTTAATGATCATGCAGTATGACTGCAGTGTAGCTGGGTTTATTCTGCTGGGGGTGTGCTCTGGGAGGTACAGGGCTGGAGCTCTGCAGGTGGATGGGTGCTGGAGGGGCCCTGGGGGGCTGGGCAGTGCTGTGAGGCTGGTGTGGACTTTAAGGACGGTGACCCGTGGCGCAGGGGGACTTTCGTCAAAGAGCCATTACAAGGACCTCTTCAGCTTCTGGTGGCGTTTGTTGTTTTCTGTTGGGGGTTGTAATGCAGAGAGGTGTATGTGTTTGGGGAAGGGTGTGAGTCTGGGAGGGAGGGGGTGTCGGCCTGTGTGCTGGGGGGGCTGTTGGACTCTGTTGATTGCGTTGTGTCAGGAGGAGTGGTTGTGTCTCTCTGGGCCAGTAGTTTGGCAGGGGGCTGTGCACAGAGTGTAGTTTGTGTCATTGGAAGGTGTGTTGTTTTGAGGGGAATGGTTTGTGTGTCAGTGTGTGTGTTTCCAGTGGTACATGAAGTACATATGAGCTCCTGAAGCTGCTCTCATAGGTGCTGTATCTCCTTGATGAAAGATCTCTCCCTGTGTTGCATGTGCTCTTTTACAGCAGCCAGCTGGGCTCTCAGGGCCTGGTTGTCCTGCCTCAGAGTGGCAGCCTCCTCTCTTAGCTCAGCGATAGCTCGGCTGTTCTCCCTGCTAACACTGCTGCTTCTGTTCTACTGTTATCCATGTGTTAAGGTGAAGGGCCAGATGAAAGGTGTGATTCTTTGGTTCTATGGGTCCTGTTATTTACACCATATTGGGTTGCACATTTCATGTGCTACTTGTACATACAACACAATGGGGTCACCTTACTCTTACATCCAAAAATATGTATTTTCAGTAAGATTTCACAATTTTAGTGAAAGCTCACTCAGAGTTGAGTCAATCATTTTCTTGAGCTCAGAGGTGAATTGTGTGTTGTATTGTGTGTTGTATTGCTGTTGTATTTGATATGATATTCATATTGACTCTGGTCTGAGAGGTTGTGATGTGGGATGGCTGCACTTTATAACACACATGGTTTGTGCACTCTCCACTGTTTATTTCCAAATGTCAGAACTTCTGCTGTTCCCAGAACAGCAGGGCCAAAAAGACAGCTGCTCTCTGAGGAGCAGATGATTCTGGAGTATATTACATTTATAAATATAATAGATTTTGCTTATCTATCCTTGATATTATATTATAGTCATTTAGCCGATGCTTTTATCCAAAGCAACTTGCAGTTGATTAGGATGACCAGGGGCCAGTCCCCCCTGGGAGCAATGTGGGGTTAGGGGCCTGACAGTGATGGTGGTTAAAGTGCTGGACCTCAGGGGTCTTGATCATTATCTTAGCCACTATGCTACAGGCTACCCCTGTAAGCTGATGCTTGGAGGATGCAGGCATCGATCCCGCTACCTCTCACATGCTAAGCGAGCGCTCTACCATTTGAGCTAATCCCCCGATTGATGTTCCCATAAATGTGCCAGTGAGGATTAAAATATGTTTCTGTATTTTCTTTGGGCTTGATTGTCAGTACGCCGGCCTCTTAGCCGAGGTTTGTGTTTGTTTTTCCCTGTCTGTGTCTGCCACATGCTTTCGTTTTCAGTTTCCCTGTGTGTCAGCCCCGCCCCCTGCTCCCCCTGCTCTCATCACCTGACAAGATTCACCTGCCTGCCTGCTCACCTGTTCCCCATTTCTCCTCATTTACTGCCTACTTACACCCTGCCTCTTCCTGTGTTCTTTTCCAGTTTGCTCCAGTGCTTTCCCTGTCTTGTTCCTGCCTGTTTTTAATTCTCTGCCTGTTTGTTGACTTTACCTTGTTGCCTGTTGTTTTGGATTGTTTCCCTCTGACTTCTAGCTTTGACTCTGCCTGCTCGTCAACTATGATTCTGGTTTTGTGATTTGTACTTAAGAAGTAATCAGCCTTTTTGAACCTGTCCTGGTTTCGTCTGCACTTGAGTCCTAGCCTGATTTATGACACTGATATTGAAAAAAGAAACATATACATACAAACTAACCCGATATTGCCCAGTGAGTAAGGTATTATATCAATAAGCAAAGCTGTGAGTCTAATATAGAATAAATTCAGTGCTGTATAACCTGAGGAGACACAATCCCCATGACACAAGGCAGAAGTGATAAGAGGATTATAAAGTTAGCACAGTAATTGCATACTGCCGAAGTGATCAGAGGATTATAACGGTAACACAATTATAATAAAGTTATATTTTATCACATTTTCTCATTCATAGGGCAGCTCTATGGGGCACTTCATCATGTTTTCTCATGCATAGGGGCACCCAGAGGGCACTTCTGTGGCATTTTTTAAGCAAAAGGGCACCAGAGAGTGCAACTGCCCCCTGTGTTGAATTGGAAATAACTATCATTCCCTCTCAAGGCTCAAATATCCTAAACTAAAATTCAGTCTCAGTATATTTGTGTATAAGATGTGAATTAGATGTATAAGAGTTTGTTGAACCACTGAAGCTCAGTGTGCTGGAGCAGAACCCCTCAGTGTCCCGGGTCAGTGCCTCTCCCCTCAGCACCTGCAGTAGGTCCCAGCTGCAGCAGTGCAGTCTCTGTGCAGTCTGACTGAGGGAGGTTTTTGTACGGCTCTCTATCACTGTGTGAACACCCAGCTACTGCTGATGTAGTGTACACTCTGACAGTAGTAATCTCCTGCATCTTCAGCCTGGACTCCACTGATGGTCAGAGTGAAGTCAGTCCCAGATCCACTGCCACTGAATCGATCAGGAATCCCTGAGTAACGTGATGTTGCAGCATAGATCAGGAGTTTAGGAGCTTCTCCAGGTTTCTGCTGGTACCAGGCTAAACGGTTATTGCTGTAGACAGCAGGGCTGGTTTTACAGCTCAGGGTGACAGTGTCTCCTATGAGAGCAGATTTACCAGCAGGAGTCTGAGTCACAGTCACCTGTCCTGTGCATTCTGAACAGAAAAAAACAAGACACATTCATAACCATACTTGAATAAGCATATTTTTATGCATGTAATAAACAGTAAAATAATAATTTTTGAACAAATATATGGTATATTCTCATAATACAGATTTGATTGTTTCATAAATCTCACCCTGAATGCAGAAAGCGAGTGCCCAGATGAAGATGGTGATAAAAGTCATTGTTGCTGTTGGTTCTGTTGCCATGAAGGACAGCTCTCAGTCATCAAGTGTTAAACTCACAGGACTATAAACACTCCCAGAGCACTGAAGCATGTGCTGCCAATGCAAAGTGTCTTCTCTATGCAAATGGTCTTCTTGGGTACAGCAGGCACTTGTAGCCCAGCAGTGCTGTGGAGGCAGACTAGGGCTTATGGGCTGTGACACAAACAGAGCAGTTTAACACTGGTGTAACAGTGTCTGGACAGCAGGGTCACAATCCAAACTAACATTTCATCATCATATTCTTTCTCTCACATGTACCCCTGTTAAACAGCACATACACCCCTCCTCTGACTCATCTCTATAGATGCAGCATTGGCCTTTGAGCAGGTGAAATTGCTTGAAGAAACCTCGGGTTTTGCATAATGTTAATGCTATGGGTTAAGTTAGTTATAAGTTAGTTATCCTCTATCACTACTGCACTGACAAGTACTGCATATTGTGATTGATTCCCATTGTATTAAATTACCAGTCAGGTCTGGCTTCTGCAGCCATTGCTGTTTCTGCACTGCAGTGAATGAGGCTTTTGCTGCTTTCCTACATAAACATGCTAAATTAACTGGATGTGATCTGAACATTATCCTGATTGGTAATAACTCAGTTTCATTTAAACTGGGTAATTCTGAGAGGGGAATAATCGAGCTCTGATCTGATGTGTTCCTGCTCAGGAGTGCCTCTCAGTGTAGGGTGAGAGCAACACACGGTAATATAAAGAGAACTATTGCAGTTTGGTAAAACAGAGATTCGGGAGAAGAACTCTCAGACAACCTCTCTACCTATCGTACCCCTTCCGGTCCCTTCAGGTATATAAACACCACGTACCTTTACCCATCGTGCTCAGCATTTCCGGCATTCAGTTTTACTGCGTCGCCTAGATCGCACTGCTCTTAAAAACTGGATATCCAAATCCATGCCTCTGACGAAGACCTGTCCGGCGCCCCCGAGGCAGGCTTCTCCTCGACTTCCTCACGGGTTGGTTCCCGTGTAAGCCTCCCTGCATCCCCGGCTCGCGGTCGCCGACCGATCCGACGCCTCTCTCGCGGGCTGAGATCCAGGGCCGTCTCTCGGAGATCTCTTTCCTCCTCTTCTCTTGACTCCCGTCGACCGAGGTCCCGTTCCCGCAGCCCGGCGGCTCCTGAGGCCATCGTTCGCCGTCAGCCGGCAGTTCTTTCCAGGACCGGAGAACTGCAGCTTTCCAATTGGACTGTGCCCCGCCTCCGTGAAGCTCTGGAACTCCGAGGGATTTCTTTTCCCCGGACTGCGCGGAAAAGAGACTTGTTTCTGCTGCTTGCGGAAGCCCTCCGCACTCAAAACCTGGCAGTCCCCGCCCACTCTTCCCAGTCAACGTCCGGCGCAGCGCTGCCGTCAGAGGACCTTCGCTGGACCCTGAGGCAGTCCAATGCTGCGCCTGTTTCCTGCAGTGTCGCTGCCAGGAGTGCTACTGCGGCTCTCGCCCAGTCTCGCTCTCTTCCCCTCCCTCCCCCCTCTCTCCCCTCACGTGCCGGCCGGGCTGGAGTCGGCAGGCTCTACCTGGCGCCTTCGGCGTCAGCTAACCTGCCATTGCACGCTCCCGAGCGCCAGGCAATGAGGTCCTCTCCCCTCCCTGCTGCCGTTTCCCTCGCTAGAGCCGGCGAGTCCCGCCAGGCGCCCTCAGCGCTTGGCGTCCAGCCTCGGCCCGCTCGCGGGGTTTCGGCGCAGCGGCCCCTCCTCCCCCCTGCTGCTGCCGCTCTCGCTGGAGTAGACGAGCCGTACCTGGTGCCCTCGGCGCCGGTCGTCTCGTCTCTGCACGCTCCCGAGATGTCGGCTACGCAGCCTCCCCCAGACGCCACAGCCTTTGCGGAGGTCGACGGGCCCCTCCTGGTGCACGTCGGCACTGCGGTTTGCTTTTCCCCCGGCTGCCCTGGTCCCTCCCGGAGTCGGCGAGTTCCAGTCGGCGCACCTCGCGCCCGCCGGACAGCCCCTGCACGCTTCTGGGACTCAGGCGCTGCGGTCCGTTCCCCCAGCTGCTACCGTCCCGGCCGGAGCAGGCGGGTTTCCCCAGACGCACCACGCGCCCTCCGACCAGCTCCCCCTGGCTCCCCGCGGACCGGTTCAGCTGCCCCCAGCTCACGCTACGTATCCTTCCCTGCATCCTGCTCCGTATCCACCTCTGTATCCTCCTACTACTGCCGTGTCTGCTGCTGTCTCTCTCTCTCACTCTCTCCCAGGTCCCCAATTTTTCTGCCCGCTCCTTCCGCCACCAGTGTCCGGTCCTACAGCCTGTCCACGGCCGCCGTGATGCCTCCTCCCTCGAATGCCCCTGTTTTCGAGCCTACGCCAGTGTCTGCCCATCTGCGCTCGCAGATTTTGCAAGGTGCGGACGTGTGTTTGGCATCCCTGCTTTCACCTTCCCCCTCCTACGAACGCAGGGTTCTGGAGTGTGACGGCATCACGGTCGCGCTCAGGGCTCCTTCCTCCTCCTCCTCTAAGGTGCTAACTTTCCCTGAATTCTGCTTAGCTTTTAGTCGTTACACCGACATTATCTGCTCTGTGTTCCCTCACCGTCGCAGAGAGCTGGCTGACTATTTGGCTATCGTGGCGGATTTAGCCATCCGTTTTGGGGGTTCCCATTTTTATGCATACCATAAAATGTTTTCTGCCAAATGTGCCGCTAAGGTAGCTCAGTTCAACGTATGTCCTTATTGGGGGGTTCTGGACTCTGACTTATACTGTCGGGTTTTTCTGGGGTTGAGAGCTTCTGTTTGCGGTGTTTGTCAGTCTACTGAGCATGCTACCCGTTTATGTGCCATGGTAGCTCCCGCTACCTCCATCGCGGCTGGTGCGGCTAATAATGTCCCGACAGCTTCTGCTGTCGTCACCTCCCCCGAGGTCGACATCAAAGGGCGCCCCATTCTTCTTGTTGGAGGGAAATCAGTATGTAATGATTTTAACCACGCCGGTTGCTTCAAAACCGGGTGCAAATTTTTACATGTGTGTAGCTTTTGCGCCGGCGCTCACGTGCGCCCAGTATGTCCTGTCTACCGTCGCACTGCCCCTTCGGGCGCTGCGTGAGTATATTCACATCTGTCCAACCCCGTTTATTTTTAAAGGCTCAGTCATGCACTCCGCAACCATCCCGATCCACTTTTCGTTTCCTTTCTCCATCATGGTCTCACTCACGGTTTTTCCCCCGGTTTGGTCGCCCTACCCGTCCAGTAAGTTATTTGCGGGAACCTCCATTCGGCCGAGGCTGAGCCCGGCGTTGTCGATTTGTTGTCGTTCGTCCCCTCCGTTTCCTGCATTCCGTGTAAATCCAATCAGAATTGCTGTCTGCTGACCCTCGCCTCCTAGGTCCCTTCCCTGCTCGATCTAGTCGTACCGGACGAGTTTTTGTCTGGGCGTAGTGTTTGCGGCACGCGATCCTCGTCCGTTCGTAGACGCTCCGCCAGCCGTGGGTTTTTGGTGCTTATTGTCGAGGCGCCGGTTTGCAGCCCCCTGGCCGGTCGAATTCTCCTCCCTCCCGCCTACTTCCGAGTCCTCCGCATTGTTTTGAATTTATTCCGTGGTTGTTGCTGCTGCTGTATTTTGGGGGTCGGAACGGTCTTAAAAGAAAGTCTAGTTTCATCCTGACAACAGGGCCACCGTCGCAATAATGAATAAAGGCCGTTCACGTTTCATCACTAGCATGTCACTTTTCTGCCGTCTCACACGAGTGTCAATACGCTATCAGTTCACCGTACGTGCCGATTACATTCCCGGTAACTATAACTCAATTCCTGACAGTCTTTCTTGTTTCCAATTTCAGAAATTCTTCAGTTCGGCCCCGGAAGCTCACGGGAGGATACCAGAAGTTTAGACCGAGGCTTTTCCAAACCTAGACAACCAGCACGCCTACATACTCTCCCACTGCATTCATGTCCCGTTCCGGTTACATCAACCCTCTCGTAGGCATCACTCTGTCAGCTCCCTTCTCACTCGCATTCTTCTGATTCCTCCGATGCTCATAATTCACCGTGTTTTCAACTCCGTATATGTCAGGTTTTCCGCTAACAATTTTGTTCTCTTTAATTTAGAATCGGAGCAGCAACCACAGCGGCACAAAAAAATGGACTTCCTGATCATTTAATGAAACGCCTGGGTCGCTGGTCATCAGACGCTGTCCAAATGACATTCGTTTTGCCCACTGCTCATTATTCCATTGATGATTACGTAGAAATATCAAACCTAATCTCATATTCTGTTTCCAGGGCTGGCAGTCTTTTGGGGGTTTCCCTCTCCACGAGTACGGGACGACTCCTCCCCCTTTTGACGCCAAGCCCAAGTTCATTCTTTTCTATCCCTTATCAATAAACTCCTCCTAAAATACTATATCGTTGTCTGAGAGTTCATACTACTGAATTGCAGTTTGGTAAAACAGAGATTCGGGAGAAGAACTCTCAGACAACCTCTCTACCTATCGTACCCCTTCCGGTCCCTACAGGTATATAAACACCACGTACCTTTACCCATCGTGCTCAGCATTTCCGGCATCCCACCTCCTCCCCATCTCCACCTTCATCCTCTCTTTCTAGGGGGGATTCATAATCCTAACTGCTATTTCTATTTCTTTCAGCCAAAGGGAGGGGGGGTTTCCCTCTCCACGAGTACGGGACGACTCCTCCCCCTTTTGACGCCAAGCCCAAGTTCATTCTTTTCTATCCCTTATCAATAAACTCCTCCTAAAATACTATATCGTTGTCTGAGAGTTCATACTACTGAAATGGGGAGAGGGAGATTAGACCCTGATTAGATAGCTATTCTATCATTCCCTGATGAGTATCTTTTTAATTTTTCCCATTTTCTGAGCAATCAATAATTAATTTGAACAACATTCTCCAGGCTCATATTTCAAACATTAGGCAGCACATCATTTCAATGTGCTTTATTGGCATGACATGGGCTGTGTTGCCAAAGCAAATGGTACAGTTAACACAATAAGAGAACAATTAACACAATAATGGGGAAAAAAGGAACAAACATGAATGCATACAATAAATGACTATTTACTAACATTTATACATTTATTACATTCCTGCACTGGTGACAGGTTGCTACATATAGAGCAGCCAGGGAGGCTGTGTGTCCTTCACCCAGTAAGATTGGTCAATGTATCTCCACAGGGAGTGTTTCAAAATTTGGATGTACCGTGATCCCTCTCCTATCGAGGTAGTTAGGTTCCAAGACTGCACGCGAGATGGGAATAATCGCAAAGTAGAGGCAAGATAGTTACCATATTTTTTACGTATATATTAACCCTTTACGAACCTCCCCAACCCTTTACGAACCTCCCCCACACTGTTATCAACCCTCCCTTGACTGTATTATCTTTTCCCACTCTCTTATATGTAAACACGTTTATGTAAAAAATAAATGGAAATACAAAACATACATTTTAAATACATTAATGTCAGTATTTGCTGTGTTTGTTATGTGTTCGGTTTTGTGCGACTGTGTTCGTGTGTTTTCACTTCGTTCGTTTTCCTGGTCTATGTGCTGTGGTTTTCGTTTACCCTCGTGTCTGCCCGGTTTCCCTCATTAACTGATTGCCAATCTGTTTCACCTGCTCTGTTCCGCACCTGTGTCTTGTTTGCTCGTTAGTCTTCTGTGTATTTAAACCCTGCCTTGTCCTGTGTTCTGTGTGAGTTTGTCTCAGTTGTTTATACTCTGTTATGCTACAAGCCTTTTGTTCCTGGTCAGTCTGCCCGTTTTCTGTTTTTGGATTGTGTTTTTGTTCTGTTGCCGTGTCTTCTGGTTTTTGATCTTTCCCTGCTTGCCCTTTTGACCATTCTTTCAGATTGTGTTTTTGTACTTTTGCTGTGTCGCCCCGGTCATGACCATTGCCTGTTTTTCAACTACGTTTCTGGATTTCAGACTTTTGCTGCTGTTAAATCCCTTAAAAGTTACGTCCGCATCTTAGTCCTACCTGAGTCCTTACAATTAAATACATTGTAAAACATTTTAAATGTAAATTAAAATTCAATGTGCATGCACAAAACTACTGTAAGTGGAAATACACAGGTAAAGGTAAATAATTTTAAATTAAGAATGAGAAAATATTTTATTTTTTTACTATATTTTTTACTGTTCATTTTTTTAAGGTTAGAAAATTCTTATATCATAGAAATTTTTAAAATTTCATGTCATTATTTTCATGATAAAATAAGCATTTTCTAACCTTAAAAAAATGAACAGTAAAAAATATAGTTAAATAAACTAATTTCTATACCGCCACACAAGGCCAGTTCAGTCCTGCGAACGTATGACATGCGGGCATCTTAGATTTCCCAACCTAAATCTTGTTTACCCATATGTACAGGTTTTTTTTTGTGTGCAATACCCTGTATGTATGTGTTACAAAATGTCTTTTAATTTTTTTTTTACTGTTTTTTTTCCTTTTTAGGCTAGAAAATGATAATTTTTTCACGAAAATAATGAAAATATTGGAAATTTTAAAATTTTTAAATTCCGCAAAAATCCACGATAGAGGGAAAATTCCACGAGACGGGATTACATATAATGTACATAAAAAACCGTGATGCACTGAGGGAGTGAAAGCAGAACCATGATACTGAGAGGGAACACTGTATTTTAGAATTTAATCCCTGCTGGCAAATAGAATCAAATGCTTGTTTAAAGTCAATAAAGCAGGCAAAGATTTTTCTTGATTGGAGGGTGTAGTGTGATTGGAGAGTGGAGTGTGATTAGGGAGTGTAGTGTAATTGGAGGGTGGAGTATGATTAGGGGGTGTAGTGTGATTGGAGGGTGGAGTGTGATTAGGGAGTGTAGTGTAATTGGAGGGTGGAGTATGATTAGGGGGTGTAGTGTGATTGGAGGGTGTAGTGTGACTGATGTGTCTTTCTGGAGAGGGGGGTGTTATGTATGAGGGGGTTGTAAGGCCTTGTGAAGCTGTGGGTGGTGCCAGAGCTTGCTGTATTCTGGGCTCTGCTTGTGTCACATCGAGGTCTTGAGGAGGGGCATTCTGTTGTGTTTCCTCTCTGGTCCTGGCTAACTCCCTGTGTTGCTGCTTGTTTTCCTCCTTCAGTGAGCTCACCTCCTCCTGCAGCTGTCTCAGTGCAGCCGTGTGCTCCTGTCTGAGCTGGTGGAGCTCCTCTTTCAGCTGCTCTGTCTGGCCTTGCTCTGTAGAGCTGGTCCTGCTGCTCTCCCTGAATTGCGTAAACTCCAGCTCCATCAGGGACAGGCTCTCTCTCAGCTGCAGCAGGCCGTGTGTGGGTCTGGGGGAGCAGGAGGGCTGGGGGGAGTCAGTACTCTGCTGTCTGGAACTGAGTCCATCCTTATTTTCAGTCCTTTCTGTCATTCTGTTCTTTTTGTTGTTGTAATCCTTTCTCTTTTTTCCCCTATTCCTGTCCCTTTCCTGTCAGTGATTTAGCTCAGCATTTCCACAGAATTTCCATTTGCTTATTTAAATGTAAAAAAAGAATAAAAATGACCTTATACACAACTGAACTTATGGATCATCAATAAGTTTTGTATTTGTGTTTAATTTGTAGTTTATTTCATTTGATCCATTCTTGTTTTTTATCTGGAGCTTATCTTTCTGTGATTCACCCTCCATTCAGAGCAAATGTTGTGCATTGCCTTTGAGTTTTATATCAATGGAAGTTTTCTTTGTCACATCAGAGAGGCTGAACACATTAGCAAGGCAACCGTTACTCTTCCTGTTCCTCTTCTGCACTGTTAAGATAACATGTGAAGCAGCCCACATCATTACAAATGCTGAATCCAAGTGGTCAGGCTCTGTCCATGACTCAGCTTAAATTTTTACAAAAATTACACTTTACCCCCATATGATTACAGGACAGTTTGATGGTGTCCTACTTGGGGACAGAGAGTTCCCCTACCGGCCCTCTCTGATGACCTCTTACCCTGACCCTAAGGTCAGTTTTTTCATTTGTGGCACGATACGCAGGGTGTCCCAAATGGTCTTGGCTTCCCTTTTAATCTCATGCATTGATTGTTTATCTCTTGAGGAACTATTAGTAAGAATACAGGGGTGGAGGTTGTGTAAGAAGAGAGATTTGAAAGTTTGACTCTCTTCTATACCTGGCTTGTCTCTACCCTGTATTTAGACATACTGAAGCAACATACATGATATTTTTGCAATTGACCATGATGCAGTTCTTGTGCATCATGTCCACTCCATGCTGTGGAAGACATTTTGTTAAGTTTATTGTATAGTTTCTGTGGCATAGTGAATGCACTTCAGGGTGAACAAACAAACTGAAGGCATTTTCCTCCTCTGGCATTTAGTTGCATAGGTCAGTGTGATGGTGAGCCAGTCAGATTTCACCATAAATTTTCACAAAACTAATAGTGATTGGCATGCTGATTGGTACGATGAATGTTATTTCTTGGATAAAAGTTACAGTAAGGAAAGTTGGAGCTGAATTTTTTATAAATGAATAATTTTAAAAACTGAATAATTTTATATCCCATTTGTACAGGCAATAAAATCAATGGCAGTTCTGTTCTGAAGAGTTGTGTTTTTTCCTCTCTAAATTATAAAAAGTATTGACGATGGTGTCAATATTGTCTCGTGGTCAATGTGGGAAGTGCAGTGATTTAAGTTTGAAGCTGCTTGGACAGGGGCCCCATTATCTGTTTTGTCAGGAGCCTCACTCCCTCCTTCTTCTCCAGGGGCCCCACTGTCTGCCTGTTTTCCAAAATTGAGTAGCATTTTTCTTTCTTAAAAAAACATTAAACACAGCCAAATGATATTGTCACAAAATATTGAATATGCCAGATAACACAATATGTTCAACTTTACAGTCCCAGCACAAGGCATGACTTAAAAGTAATCAATCTCATAAAATGACTTAAGGCAGAACCTTTAATTTCTGAAACATATTAAAATTACAATATTAATGGCAAACCAACAGGAATTACCATACCCTTTTAACAATACAATTATTGATAATTAGTATTGGGGATTGAACCAATTTTTTAAGGCTTTGTTCTATGAATAGAGTGGCTACAGTCAACATTTAAGTGATAACAACACACAGAACCAGTTGTATATACAAAGGCTTCATTATTCACAATGATAAAAATATGAAAGTATGAAAGCGAATCTGAGCATGTGTAGATGACTTAGTCAGAACACACATAAAGTGTTTGTGTGTGTGTTTTCTCCACAGGCTAGGTTGGTGTATATTTATAGTGTGAGTGTGTTCTCTCCACAGGCTGGGTTGGTGTATATTTATTGTGTATGTTCTCCCCACAGGCTGGGTTGGTGTATAATTATGGTGTGTGTGTGTGTTCTCTCCACAGGCTGGGTTGGTGTATATTTATAGTGTGTGTGTGTGTTCTCTCCACAGGCTGGGTTGGTGTATATTTATAGTGTGTGTGTTCCCTCCACAGGCTGGGTTGGTGTAATCTCACAGAGGGCTGCTGTGATGATCTGGCCTCAGTCCTGCGTTCTCCCCACTCAGAGCTGAGAGATCTGGAGCTCAGAGACAACGAGCTGCAGGATCCAGGAGTGAGAGCGCTCTCTGCTGGACTGGAAGACCCACTCTGTAAACTGCAGAAACTGGGGTGAGTAACAAATGCAAACCCCCTCTTTCATAAAGGGCCCAAATGTGACTAAATATCCCACTCATATTAATTATGACTCAGGGTAAAGCTTTCTGCTCACTTTGCACAGTCAATCTGTGATGTTAAAATGTGTGTTTTTCCAATAGCAATTGCAGTGCGCATAAAGGAACAAAATACTGAATTGTTCCTTTTGAAAATTATTCAAGGGGCAAGGGGATTTTTTTAGGCTTGGTACCTCATTTTTATACCCTTGTGAATCTGGAAGTGAAGTAATGACACAATATAGTTCCCAAACTCTTAGACGAACTTAAATAAGATTAATTTTATTCCTAGTTTAAATTTGGTAGATTTTATTTATGATAATCTTTAGGGGTGCCATTAATTGTGTAACTTTGATCTGGAGGAAATAGATTTTTAATTAAATTAATGAATGATTTTGGTTGGCTCAATTGAAACATTAATACACAACAGTATTTGTTCCATGTTGGCATTTTGAGTTTATCTCCATCATTCAGTATTACAATATTAATTAAATACCTTCAATTATAGAAAACAAAGAAGTAAATGAGTCAGTCCCACTCATAAAATAATGATAAGATGTATACGACTAATTCAACAGCTCTGCTATTTTACATTCAGTTTCTGTAAGGTGTGTAACACACTGCTATGTGTTTGATAATGATAATCACCAATTCCACAGCCCTGTCATTTTATATTCAGATTCTGTAAGGTGTATAACACACTGCTATGTGTTTGATAATGATAATCACCAATTCCACAGCCCTGTCATTTTATATTCAGATTCTGTAAGGTGTATAACACACTGCTATGTGTTTGATAATGATAATCACCAATTCCACAGCCCTGTCATTTTATATTCAGATTCTGTAAGGTGTATAACACACTGCTATGTGTTTGATAATGATAATCACCAATTCCACAGCCCTGTCATTTTATATTCAGATTCTGTAAGGTGTATAACACACTGCTATGTGTTTGATAATGATAATCACCAATTCCACAGCCCTGTCATTTTATATTCAGATTCTGTAAGGTGTATAACACACTGCTATGTGTTTGATAATGATAATCACCAATTCCACAGCCCTGTTATTTTACATTCAGATTCTGTAAGGTGTGTTTGTCCAGAGCTGGTCTCCTTCTCTCTGCAGGCTGTCAGGCTGTCGAGTCACAGAGAGAGGTTGTGATTCTCTGGCTTCAGCTCTGCGTTCAAACCCGTCACACCTGAGAGAGCTGGATCTGAGCTACAATCACCCAGGAGACTCAGGAGTGAGAGCGCTCTCTGCTGCGAAACTGGACACACTTACAGTGCTGTAAGTACAAAGTTTCCACACTGCACCTCATAGACACACTGCTGTAAGTACAGAGAGTTTCCACACTGCACCTCATACACACACTGCTGTAAGTACAGAGAGTTTCCACACTGCACCACATAGACACACTGCTGTAAGTACAGAGAGTTTCCACACTGCACCTCATGGACACAATGCTGTAAGTACAGAGAGTTTCCACACTGCACCTCATGGACACAATGCTGCAAGAACAGAGAGTTTCCACACTGCACCTCATTGACACACTGCTGTAAGTACAGAGTTTCCACACTGCACCTCACAGACACACTGCTGTAAGTACACAGAGTTTCCACACTGTGTGTCACTTCGTCACTGTCTGTTCTGCTGTTCCTGCAGTGTGGACCATGGAGGAGAGAGCAGGAACAAACCAGGACCCAGGAAATGTGAGTCTGTCAGCACTGAACACTCACTCCCTCCATTTCCTCTCCTTCCTCTTTCGTTCACATCTATTTTCAACTCTTTTTTTCAGTCCCTCTGTTCACCATTCTCTCTCTCATGCTCAGACAGAAGTCTGTCCATACATACAGCACTATGTGTGTGTGTGTGTGTGTGTGTGTGTTTGTCATGGTCATTGAGTTCAATTTGTGTTTGTTTGCATACAGTGTTTACAAACATCCACCCAGATTTAGACACCTACACATAAACACACACAAACAGCCCCCACATACTCCAAACACACACATGAACACACTCACATAGAGGTGCACACACATACAAACACAACCCTGTTTCTCTCTCTCTCTCTTACACACACTCAGTCACACATAATGAGATGAATATTAATAATGATAATTAATCTCATTCATGTCTCTGGTTTGCAGATGGCTGTCAGCTCACACTGGATCCAAACACAGCACACAGAGAGCTGTCTCTGTCTGAGGAGAACAGGAAGGTGACACGGACAGGGGGAGAGCAGCAGCCATATCCTGATCATCCAGAGAGATTTGATTACTGGCCCCAGGTTTTGTGCAGAGAGAGTCTGTCCGAGCGCTGCTGTTACTGGGAGGCTGAGTGGAGTGTGTCTGAGGGAGGAAGGATTCATACAGCAGTGACATATAAAGGAATCAGCAGGAAAGGAGAGGGTGATGTTTGTGTGTTTGGATGGAATAAAAACTCCTGGAGTCTGGAGTGCTCCAAACACAGATACTCTGTCTGTCACAATAAGAATGAAACAGACATACCTGCCCCCCCCTCCCCCTACCGCCGAGTAGGAGTGTGTGTGTACAGAGTAGGAGTGTGTGTGGACCATCCGGCCGGCACTCTGTCCTTCTACAGTGTCTCTGACTCAGACACACTGACCCTCCTGCACAGATTCCACACCAACTTCACTGAACACACACCCCTCTGTGCTGGGTTTAGAGTGTGGGATAATAACACCTCAGTGTCCCTGTGCCAACTGGAGTAGAGTCTCACACACACAACACTCAATACACTTTGACACACTCTCTCACATATGCGCACACACACACACTCTTCCTGTGAAACATATCCACTCCAGCTTACACACTCACCCATAAAAACATGCTGTAACCCAAATGCACACATACTTACACCTGTACTGCTTCACACACACAAACACACACTCCATACACTGTAAAATACACGTACACACACACTCACATACTCATAGTCTCAGATGTATCAACATACTCACACCAGAACTGCGACACACAAACACACTGATACAACGGCAAACACAATTGACACTTCCACCCACACAAACACACATACACATACACTCTCTTACACACACTCACCTACACACACATAGACACACACACATCAAAAAATACATGTTCACTCACAAAAACAAACGTACACATGCACACATAACATGCACACACGCTGACGTAAATATACACTCAACCAAATTCTGTTTCATAGCTCACACACAAACAGTATTTTATATATTTTTATTTTTTATATTTGTATACATAGATACACTTGGTAGGAGAGAGACACAGTTTCAGATGTCTCCAGTTTACCTCAGTACAAGTTCAATCCTGTATGTAACAATCTGGCTTTTTAGCAGGTTCATTTGAAGAACTATTGTGTAATCATGTTTTATTTTTTTACAATAAAATGATATTATAAATGTTAAATGTGTGTGTATGTAATTTTTTTGACGCAAGACATGAATATCACACACAACCCCCTGAACCTAACACCAACTGTACCACAGAGAAACAGCCCTGACTGTGCTGTGAACAAAAACAGTAGGGAGTTACTGCGTCTCTGTGGAGCCTTAGGCCTGTACATGCTTAATGGCAGGATCAGAGGGGACTCTTTAGAGAGCTTCACTTACTGCTCAGCTCTTAGGGCTAGTGTAGTCGACTATGCCATCACTGATATGGACCCCTCCGACATTAGTGCATTTACTGACAGACCACAGACCCCTTTTTACCACCACGGTCAAATCAATGTGCACCTGAACAGAACTGGAAAACCTAGGAATTAAAGGCATTTGTTCTTCAATCTGTAATTTAAGCTAACCCCCAAAAATCTAACCAGAAAAATAATCAGGAAATCTTAAATGCTAAAGAAAATGATTTGATGATGAATGTAAATCCATGAGAGAGAAAATGAGACTATTATTACAATTGAAATATCACAATCACAAAACCCAGATTTTAACCTCAAATGTGAGATGCTTAAATTGTTCAAGCATGCCTGAAAGTAAACAAAAATCATTCACAAACCAATTGTACAACTTGAAGAGTATAGCAATTTGTACTAGTTTTTTGTCAATGTGTTTTTAATTTCTTCTCTGGGAAAAACTGAATAACTTAACTTACAAAATAAATCAGGACGACTCCAAAATGTACAGAAGTGGAGATAAACACAACCCCAGTAACTAATGTGTAATCTGTGTGAACAGCAACCTGGGGAATGTTTTCTGCTGTATTGTAAATGCCTGAATACAGTCCTTCCTTACTGAACACAGTGTCTTGAGTAAGAGTCAGTTTGGCTTTCTTCCAACATTTTATAAGAGTGACATTATTTATACCGAACACACCTTAATTAATCAATATGTTCAGTAAAAATACATTTTTAAAACAGCTTTATAGATCTATTATCTATGCCCACTAGTGGGCGGGGGAGAGGCGGGGGTTGGCGATCGAGCCTATCCCAGCATAAATTGGGCAAGGGGCAGGGAGACACCCTGGACAGATAAGCACTTCCAAAACCCAGGCAAACACATGCAAGCTCAACACAGGGACTGCTGCCCATTGTGCCTGCCCACTGAAACTGTGAAGCCACAGTGCTAACCACTGAGCCACCATGCTGCCTGCAAATGGTACAGCTCAATATATATTTCATAGTCTTGTGTCTCATTTGCAACCCTGAAATGCATCAATTCAACATGTTATTTCATCTGACAAACATATGTCAGTCTTGTAGTGTAATGGTTATGTTGCAGCAGGTCAAACTTAGTGATAGAGGGTTTGATTCTCAGGTAGGCACTGCTGTTGTACCCTTAAGCAAGGCATGTGACCCAGATTGCTCCAATAAACATCCAGCTTTATAAACTGAAGTTTCTGTGCTTGAGGGCGTCTGCTAAACATAACTAAATCATAACTGTCATGGCAACCCATTTTGTCTCGTGCCATTGAGGACAAGACTCAATATCATACAACAATTTTAGGTATCTGTTCTTCCAAATATTGTAATCAATTCTACTGTTAGTGTGCTGGTCCATAACAGACAGTGAAGAATAGATATATATATCAGAAGAGGCTGGTCCATAGAGGAGAGGGAGGGTGCTCCTCCCCTGTTTTTGAGAGGAAAGATGAAGACAATAAAATAAAAATATATTTGAAATATAATGTTGGAAGACCTCACTATCATTAATAAAAAATCACTTTTAAATAAATAAAAACCAGTTGGGTACAATAATCCTTCATTTCAATTCTGAAAAATCAAAATGCCTCAAAAGCGACCCCTGAGTCCTTCAGGTGAGGAACAACACTTCTTGTCTTTCATAGGAACAGGGGCAGTCAGAATAACTCAATGCATTCCAGTTTTTCTCTCCCAGCCTGTTATTGGCCAGTAAACGTAATTTGGCGCTTCAAGGGAGGTGATCGTTCTTTCGCCATTTTCATTGTGTTTGTCCAACCACAGGCAAAACATTTCTGAGAAGACTCTGACTCTGTTTCAAATCACCTGCCTACCTTTAGTCAGTGGGAATCAAAAGACGAAACTGATCGTAGATCAGTGGTTTTACTTAGAGATGCTTCAACAAGCTGTGAAAAAACATTTGTCATTTTGTCCAGTGCTGATAGGGAAAAAAATAGAGATTCACATAGAAACTGACAATGGTGTTAATTAAAACTTTGCATTGTTTGAGGTAGTTTACCATTGTTCTCCCAATTTTCTCAGATTGTCTTTAACTTAACCATTCTATATCAAGCAGACAGCAGTCGCCTAAACTGAAAATGCATACCGGCGACATATAAAGTGAATTTCGTCCGTTAGCAGTATGTCATGTTTTCTTCTAGATTCATGTTTTCTGCTAGATGCATCCAGATATCTATAAGCAGTTTGAATATTTGTATTTTTACAACGTTAACTTAAATTTGTCATCTTACATTCTGCATTATCAATGTATGCTCCACAGGCATATATTTACAGGAATTGGAAAGGTATTACAGAATGACTAAATGGAGAGCTGAGGATAAAAATACTAAACAAGCATTTGATAGCAGCTACAACTCTACTGAGGGTGAATAATTGGATGTGTTACTTAAGTTTTTTTATTTCATTTGGGCTATTTAGAAAA
>CM040747.1:39037672-39121445 GCA_022829145.1 Albula goreensis
CCTGACTTCCTCACCACTGAAGGAAACAAACACATCTTTGGCCAATCTCCTATGTACCACACTCCAATCACAAAAACCACAAACAGCCACGCATCTCATGAACGCATCTACGAGCTACGCTACATGGTAAATGCGTTGTCACAGCCGGAAAAGGACATGTTCACTGCACATCAGCACTTTTTGTTGTACCTTTTTGTTTTTTATTATAAGCTACAGTGTTGTACGTGTCATTAAAATAGTTTCTTGTTTTATAAATATATTCAGACTAAACCACGCACTTCTATTTCATGTGCTCAGACAATCACTGTAGCCCTCCGTTAGTCCTCCACCTATAAAAATGTAAATAAATCCCCACACACTCCCAAGAACAATGGGAAGGATTCTCAGCCATCATCAGCCATTAGTCCTCCAGCCTTTCACATGCAATTGCATCCTGGGATAGCTTTTTGGTCAGAGCTGAGTAGGTGAGAATGAGAGCAATGCCACTTTGAACACACATTAACACTGTCTTTAATATAAAACAATAAGGAGAGCAAGTGTTAATACACCAAAGTCACAGAATGATTAAGAGACATGCAAAGATAGGCTGAGAATGAGAAGAGTAAAAAGAAGTATCACAGTTTACCACTAAATCAATGTTTTAACTTGAATTATGTTTTTTCATATTTTATATAAATTTATGAAATAATTTTTCAAAACTGCAAATTCAAAATGACCTTACTAATTGATGAAATCACGATCCTAATCAAACCATAATAAGCATCAATTCCTTTTCTAAAAGTGATTTTTGTGCTGAGAATGTATGCAAAAATGAAAAAGGCTGTTTTCTCAGAACCAAGTGATACCTCATTTTGTAGCTCTGAATCTGTACTTTAGTATCCTGTGATGAAATGAAAATGTGAATTTTGCGAATGTGCCCCTCAATTATATGTTCTGTCAAATATGAGCCTGAAGGAATGTTGTTCAAATTAATTATTGATTTGTCAGAAAATGGGAAAATTCACAAAGATACTCATCAGGGAATGATAGAATAGCTATCTAATCAGGGTCTAATCTCCCTCTCCCCATGTAAAGCTCTGAAATTATTAGAGCTTCAGTGCTGATGCGATCACCAAGAAAAGGGCACGCCACGTCCGACAGATTATCTCCTACCTACATGCTGCAGGCTCTGCAGGTGTTCTAACGAGTAACTCCAGGATAGTTGAAGTAAACCTGTTCGCTCACTTGCTCAGACACACACACACACACACACACACGCTCCAGAAGGGGAAGGAGCCAGAGGGAGAGAGACAGGTGATAGCCCCCTGTGGTTGGGCATGTTTATCAAAGGATTCTACATTTGGGGGCATCTTAGGGCTTACCAACAACAAAGAGGGTCGTACCACGCCCAATTCTGCTTTTAACTGTTAACCCCAAATGTACCTCCATTTTGGCTGTCATAAGTTTTTCGTTTTAGTTTCTGAGTAAAGCTCTGCTCCTTGCCATGCTTGAAAAGCCTGTTGCCTCTTTGGTCACTGATTCAGGGGTATTTATAAGGGGGTGGAGTCCATTTGTCCCTCTCAGGCCGTGTCTGGGTGCATGGCAAGAGACCATAAAAGAAGGGAGCAGGGTAAATAACCATAAAATGCATGTTGCTGTCTCAACACTAGTCTATGGATAGAAAACACACACATAATCCCACTTTCACACTGAACTTCAACACAAGATAATTCTGGTCAGGAACCACAGAGCTTACAAGAGTCATGGGGTTTTATCCTGCTGTAAATTCCTGTGATAGAGTGGTAAGAAGAGAGGGATGGGATCAATGTGGACAAAGGAAGGAAGGCTGGATAGAGGAGAAGTTTGATTGGGAGAAGGAGCTGTTTAAGGTTTCTCTGTATGGAGCCATAATCACTAACAATTTACGAAAAGCCACAAAGTACACAGCACTACTCACTTCAACACAAGATAATTCTGGACAGGAACCACACAGCTGGCAACCCTAAGACTCATGGGGTTTTATCCTGCTTTACTTTGCTGTGATAGAGGAGTAAGAAGAGAGGGATGTGACCAATGTGGACAAAGGAAGGATGGCTGGAGAGAGGAAAAGTTTGATTGAGAGAAGGAGCTGTTAAATATTTCTCTGTTTCGAGCCATAATCACTAACTCTATTTACTAAAGGTCACAAAGTACACAGCACTACTCACCCCAGTGTCTGTAGTTTACAGTTTGGACTCTTCAGTCCAGCACAGAGCAGCTTCACTCCTGAATCTCCCAGGTTATTGTAGCTGAGGTCCAGTGTCTGTAGTTTACAGTTTGGACTCTTCAGTCCAGCACAGAGCAGCTTCACTCCTGAATCTCCCAGGTTATTGTAGCTGAGGTCCAGCTCTCTCACGGGTGAGTTTGATGACTGGAGAGCTGAGGCCACAATTTCACAGGACTCCTCTGTAAGACCACAGCTGCTGAGTCTGAAACAAAGAGGTGATGTGTTAATATTTAAGACTTAATATTTTAAATGTAGTATTGATAGTGCTCACTGATAAAGAGTGATAATGAGGATTGTAAGATCTACAATGCTCTGAGGAAGATATCTGTTCTACACTCTCCAACTGCAGCACTTTACACCTGAGAATAAGATGTCCTGCTCAAGTCTGACAGTTCTACAGCTGTGGTTCTGACCCAAATAGCCCCTTTTCCTCTATTCAGTTCTGTCAGAATTGGGGCTAATGGCCCAGCTACCTTTTCCACAGTCTTTTTCAGGCTAACTCTGGGCTTTAAGCCTCACTCATGGCCCTACTCATGCCCCTGAGCCAAGTGTGGACAGCAGGGCTAAGGATGGAGTTATCAGATCCTTTTATACTGTATTTCATTATTAAAGCAAATTCCAGTCTTTAGAATGAATCGTGAGTTAGATTGACAACTTGTGAGAAGTTTTATTTTCTTCCAATGAGAGTAAAAAAGCAGAAATTATCACACAGCTAAAGGTTCACAGGAGTAGTCACAGGAAGGCAAGGGGTTTTTTAGTTCACATCTGATCAGCAGTGCAGCGTGTCTGTTCTGATGGTGATCATTTCTCAATGACCTGTGACCAAACTTTTTGATAGTTATTGGTTTTATGAATTTTACCAAAAAACCTCAACGTAGGAACACCAATGTCAAAACAGTGCACATCACTGAGCCATCAGCAGGAAACTAAAATCATTTTTTGATGTTAAACACAATGAAAGTGCTCAGGTAAGAAACAAAAATATTTACTCTATGATATTTACCTGCTATTCTCTGAAAATATTAAAGACAAAATAACAGAACCAAAATGCAATCAATATTCTAGGCTACTACAGTCTGCTTTCCCTGTTTTCAGGCATCAATGAGTTTCAGAGCTTGTTGATAATCAGGTCTGCATTTCAGAAAATATAAAGGTGCTTCTGATCAAGTTACTTGGCCTGAACACAATTATCTGATTAAGGAAACAATAAAACAATAAAAATAAACAATAAAAAATTATTTTATTGCACTTCATGCATCTTAGACCATGTTCATCTTTTTTCTTTGAAAAATGTATAATATGCTGATTTACAACCAAAGTTGCAACAGCTAGATAAGCTAATTTTCAATTTTGTTGTGGTCCTTATTTGAGGATTTAGCTGTGCTATGAGTTGTATGAATGATAACGATAAACTGGTGTGAAACCAAAGTATTTCCAAATTCTGCGTTCACTTTGCCACTTCCAACCAGCCCTGACGTCTCCTGCTCCTGTACTGGCATCAGTCTGTATAAATACCAACATTTTAGAGTATGATTAAATGCTCGCTGTCAATGTCATATATCTACCATAAATTCATTCTGTGGCACTGTACCACTGAGTTACCCAATTCACAAATATACAACCTTATGCCGTGTGCCAGTAAATTCTGTGTAACCCTATATCATTTGAAATATAATTTTACACAAGGTCTGAATCATCAAACTTTTTTAATTAGGGTTTGAAGCAAGTACATATTTTGGCTGTGCATCGTTTCCCCATCATGTCTTTCGTGTAACTGAAAATAATGAACCTCTACAACAGTAATACTCAGTTTTACAAGGAAACAAATACAGCTGTAGCATTAACCGGTTGCATAAAACCAGAAATGAAATAACACACAAAGCTGGATCCATTGGGACCCTTATTCAGAACAGTTCTGCTGTATCTAAACGCTTTGGCTCCTCTCTAAGCTCTGTTGAAGTTACTAAATGAGTCCACTGGAGGGCGCTCATCCATCCACAGAGAACAGGCTGCGACACATTCACACCAAAACTATTGTGGGGATATAATAATGAAGCGCTGCGTTGCAGAGGTACCGCTAGCTTATGGCTGTGTGGGGTTAGTGTCGCTCAACTTCACAAGCCACAAATGGCATCCAGATTAAAGTTTCATCTGTCAAAGTCACCAATTTGGTGTAATACAGAACAGAATATTCAACATATACCTTGTGGGTATCCGAGCTCATGCCTCGCCAATAGAATAAATTTGCTTGGTAGCTGGTACATAGCCTCCCTCTCCATCTCTGGCAGAAAAGCTCTGTTGAGTCTCTTATTGTGGCAGGAGAAGCAAGCTCCACTGCTTGTTTGAGCCTAATTGCCAATCAACATGGCTGTTGGCGATGTCAGGTTTTAGTAAAAACCTTGCTTTGAGTTCATATAGTTTTTGTTCAGGTCTCGCTTTGTAATCTTTTAGTCGCCATAATTTAGCCTACTGACACATAGCCTACGTTGACCTCAGTTGTGACTTGATTGTCTCTTCCCTAGTTGTGTCAAGTTCCATAACATGAATTTATGTAACTATGATAAATATAACTGCGAGTAAAATATTTTTCTGTGTCCCACATGGAGTGATGAGGGGTTACCACAGAGCTAGAATTGTGAATCTATGGGGACTCAAAATGGCGCTGTCATGTCTGACTCTGGTACCTTTACAAAGTAAACTCAATCATAGATGGTCATATGAGACAGCAGTAAAGTAGGTTTGATAATCATATTTAAATTCAGCATGCAGTCAAATCAATGTTTCATACTGTGGCCAAGTCTTTAGCCTACCAGTTGTGTTCTAAAACATCCATTTGATGAGAGACTTCCACCAAGTAGTCAAGTTCGCGCACTCCACTATTACTGGAGTGATCGCCTACAATGTCCGAGTGGAGCCTGCTGGACTGAGAGCTCCAACAAACTTTTACTCATCAAAAGAAAGAAGCCCGGCATTCCAATTGGAAGTGATGATGAAAAAATAGCTCACAATTGATGTGACTTCCAAAATATTTGTGGTAAAACAGGATACATATTACGAGCTCGATAGTATCACAGCCTCCCTGGGCAGATACTGCATGCCTGACCTTACCCTGGTTGTCTAATTCATCAATGCTAGCTATAAGGTTGCTGAGTTTAGTGGCGTGCAGCTGATACACTCCGCTTGTTTAAATACAATAAGAAAGAAAAGAGGACTGACGTTGCCTCCGCCGCTTGTACCCAACGCCGGAGCTTCTCATTCCGCGGCCAGCTCGCTCTTGTCGCCGGGGACGGACAGCCCGGTCTTGGAATTGTGAAGGCGACAGTTCGCTGCCCCCAGCAATCGGTTTGTTCAGCGTTTTCTAAAAGATCCCGACAGCCTGGGCTGAGCGCCCCATTGTCACACAATTTAGTTGGTTAAGGATGAACAAGGAAAAGAAAACTGTGGGGAAAAAAAACAATATTCGGGTGGAGTGGACGAGTTTTGGGAGATCCGCTTCCAGGATTTACCAGACACCGCCGAACTGCGCGCACAATCCTTACTGGAAATAGCATCGATCCAACTCACTCACTTATCACTCTCCGGGTCAGAGTCAAACCCTCGTGAAACAAACAGTGTCAACCCTCGTAAAATATGCAAACAAGCCGAAGTGCTTTTAAGGGACGAATAAATGTTTAAAACATAAATGTAAGTTATTTTATCTCATCTCAACCCTGCAGGTCATTATGACTTAGCAGTTGTCGCTAAAGATGGACAGTTTTGGAATTATTTATTTGCCTGGGAATATTTATGGTTAACAGCCAAAATAAGTGAAATAATTATTTCCTAGATGCTATTCATAATGAATTCTGAGAAATCAATCATAATCTGAACATTTAATTAGGTGGGGATTTTAAACTAGCCCTAAATTACATGGATTTATGACCTTACAGGCCACAGCAAAACTGTAATCACACCTCCTTAACCAATATGATGTCAATGTTTGACCCAATCAGCATTTTAAGAGTCAGGAACCCTGATCAAATGGTTACTTTGAGTAATAAAACTGGCCCATCTAAATCTAGGATCAACCAATGGTTTATCCTTCCTCTAGTGTTAGCTTTCTGTTACTATCTCTTTTGTTAACGGGTCAGTTTTGACCCGTGTTTTAAATCAGCCATAAAGTACCCTAAAAACAATTATTTATCATCCAGTTTGTTTCTTACCTCTTGGTTACCCTGTTAGGCTCCCTTATCCATGAAAAGATTGGTTTTAATATTTTTGTTGTGGCCCCCTGGGCCTTTCTTTTAACAGCATACCACTCATTTTCAATATAAAAAAGGGGTCAAATGAACCTCAAGAGAATAATGTAAACAAATAAAAGGTTGTTCTGTTACCTGACTGTTAATGAGGGGTATTAGATCACATCTCTTAAATGTTCAAAAAAAAAAAAAGATTTTAATTTTAATATTATCAACTATAGTTACATCTATGGTGTTTCAAGGCATTTTTGACCCATATATATTTACTTCAAGAAAACAAGTCTTTTTTTTTTCAAAAACTAGAACTTTAATACATATACAAAATGAAAAGCAGAACTAGGAATAAATAATAAAAAATGATAGATTTGCAAGGTCATACAAACAACCACCAATCGAGCAAATCACACCAACAGAAATCAAGTACTAGTTCCATAAAAACTCTGTGCAAGAACATGCATGTGTGTGTGTGTGTGTGTGTGTGTGTGTGTGTGTGTGTGTGCACGCGCGTGTGCGCGTGTGTGTGCGTGTGTGTTTAGATGCATGTGTGACAAAAAGTGACACTTTTAGTGTGTTCTTTGCAGATATATTTTTTGCAGGTGAAGCACAATGTGTTGGTCTTTCTGTCCTCATTGCTAGGGCAGACCTGACATCTCTTTCTTTCTGAATCAGGTGGTCTCACTGGGGTTGTGGCTGTGGCTGTTGTTGATGTTGAGGCAGGGCTGGCTGAGGAGGAAGCTGATGCTCTTCCTGTTGCTGTGGGTGTGGATGGAGTGCTTGGTGAGCACTGCAGCTGTCTGACCAAGGCTACAGCGGCTGGGTCTCAGGGCCCCCTTCCCCTTTGCTCAATTGTGGCTTGACAAAGGAACTCCCTAGCTCCTCAAGAAATATTCTCCACTTTCTGTTTCCGGTTGAGTTCCACCCTTGGTGAATGTGGGTCCACAACACAAATGCATTGTATGCAGGTATGTAAAACACAACAATTGGCCATCTCCTGGTCATTCGCTGGCAAGTGTAGGTGGCAGTCAGCTTGTCCAGATTGTCCACTCCTCCTTTGTTTTTGTTGTAGTCCAGGATGATTATGGGCTTTTTGTCACTTCCTGATGACACAGCAGCATTTTTGTGAAGAGTGGACATCAGTATCACATTGTCATTTTTTTGGACAGTATGAAACAACAGTGGTGGTGTCTGTAAAAACAAACTTTGAGGAAAGTGGAGCCCTGTCCTTCACCAGCAACATTTCAGCGGGCAGCTCAGGTTTATTTTTTTTTTTACTGTGCCCACCATGGTGAATTTCCTCCTGAGAAGTTCTTGTCCAAGGTCACAGCTGGTAAAAAAATTGTCACAAGTGATGTTGTCACCCCACAGTCCAGTGGTCATATCAAGGACTACACGTTTTCCTTGGTTTTTTTCAGGGATGCCGCTT
Source organism: Albula goreensis (assembly GCA_022829145.1). Classification (NCBI taxonomy): domain Eukaryota; kingdom Metazoa; phylum Chordata; class Actinopteri; order Albuliformes; family Albulidae; genus Albula; species Albula goreensis. The sequence goes on from CM040747.1 coordinate 39,045,579, forward strand.
GCAGTTTTGCCTGTGTAAATCTGTAGATTCCATGCATAGCTGGTGTGACGCTGAACGGGGAGGTTCAGCAAGGTGGGACGGCACAATGAAGCACAAACACTAGAGTGAGTGAGTTTGCCAGGCTCGCAGCCTGTTTTAACAACGAAAACACAAAAGGAGTACAGCCGGCAGCTAAGATACAGCTGCGACAAACGACACAACCAGCAGTAAAAAAAAAAACAAACAATGGCGAAGGACCGGCAGGCAGGCAATCTCCCTCTGCGAACCTCGTACTTCCTTCCGCCAGCCAGAGTCTGTGAAGAGCAAAGAAATACAGCTGGTTAGCACCCCAAGAGCGGAGACAGTATATCTCCCCGAACATGGGACCGCGCTGACTTTAGTAGTCCCGCAATCACCCTGGAGTAGCGGCAGCTGGGCTGATTGCTGAAGGGCTGCAGGTGTTCCTCGTTGGGGTTGTCTGCAGCCCAACGCCGCTCTCCAGGGTGCTGCTGCTTTGGCTGCACGCCCGGCGCTGTCCTGAGTGCTGATGGTGTCTTCCCAGTGGCGGTTTGAGATGACCATCGGTAGGCAGTGTGGCGCTGGAGGGGGGCACCTCCTCTTGCCCCACCACACTGGTTTTTGCATCACAGGCTGCCCAGATTTTTATGCCATATTTGCCTGGCTTACTGGACTCCACGGAAAGGGAGAAAACGTTCATCTATTGTCACCTCTGGCCCTGGGTTGAACATCAGTGGAAGGAGTTGCACCCATCTCTCCCAGACATCCCTGATGGGAGCAAGCTTGTCAGATTTTGGTCTGGTGTCTCTGTTGTTAAAACTGTGGACTCTTGATATCATTCGAAAGGTCTGAAGTGACATTGTTGCCCGATAATATTCCTGCCTGTCGATGCATCCCAGAGACTCTCAGTGGCCTCATTGCTGGATCTGTACACTCCAGCAAGGAGAAGAACACCAATGTAGGCATCCAGGTATTCCTCGTCAATGTCATTCCACATGTTGCCATGGACTTTTTTTTTCCTTCAAGGTTTGTCATAGCAATTATGACTTTTTAGTGACAATGGCATAAACAGATCAAAACATGTCTTGATGAAGCTCAAGTGGTTGGAGGAAGAGCTGCCTGTAGGCTGTTGCTATTTGTGTGTTTATGATTTCAGTTTTGGCATTTATTATTGTTTTATAATCTTATATTTTAACTGGGTCGAAACTGACCCTAACAACACAAAGGTCATAATTTTCACCAGAGCATTTTATAATTTAGTAAAATTATTTTTTTTATTTTATTTTGTTTAAATAGAAGTTCCTGACAAAGTCAAAAAGTCTTGATGCAATCAACAAATTTATGTAGTACTTTTTTGCATGCTAAACCGAAAAACAGGTCGGAGCCGACCCTTACACTAGAGGAAGGTAAAAATACATTCTTTATGCCCTAACATTGTAAAAGTAGAGGTTGTTCCAACACCACTGTTAGACCAGAACACGATTGTAATAGCTTTTCGTACTTATGATGTTCATCCAAAAAGAAGACGCTCTTACTGGAAACATAATACCCCTTTGTTTGGGGTATTATGTTTCCGCTGGTGGAATGACCTTCCCACGGTGGTCAGAACAGCAGATAGTCTGCCCACCTTCAAGCGCAGACTGAAGACTCACCTCTTCAGGATGCACCTCTCTCCTTCTCTCCCTAGCTCTCCGATTTAGTCTTAGTTGTTTGCTGTAGCTACCTTTAGGGTGATTACAATTGTTGTTCCAGAGCTATTGTTAATTATGTTTTCTTTTTCCCTCAACAGGTCATCCATAGGGTTCAGCCCTTCTAACCCTACTGGCACTTGAACTTGTACCCTTCCCTAGCACTTTAATAATCTTGTTCCCAAAGAAATGCACTTTGTGTTGTAAGTCGCTCTGGATAAGAGCGTCTGCCAAATGCCTATAATGTAATGTAATTTAATGTAATAATGTAATGTTTGGACTTGAGCCTACTAGATATCTTATTATTAGAATTATAGCATGTATCAATTCTGTCTGGATAAAGCAAAGCAAGAAACATTATATGATCTTAACAGGGACCTTCTAAAATTTGAGATACAAAACCCAAGCAATGAAATCAGTTCCTGAAAAAAGGGAGAAAAATGAGTTGATCATAAATGTTTTTGCATTTTGATGTACATACAATGTATATAAACCAAAAGAAAACAGAACTAAATTAGCTCATTTTAAAAGCAAGGTGAGTCAACAGAACATCTATAATGCCAAAGGAGTTTCATAAGGACAAGCTATAAATGGCTGGAAGAAGGTGAACATATTGTAATTACTTTTTAAAATGGGAACAACAACATAATGTCTGAACTAAATGTAAATGGTATCTTGATAAAAAAAAACCCCATGGAAATGTCAAACCTTGGCAAGTAATTTAACTAAACAGTATTTGGTCATTCAGGCAGGGGAGCCAGGGGGAGCTTGGCTCCTTTTAATAAGACATGACCTCCCCGGAAAACATGATCTGTGAACTTTTTTCTAAAATATTGACAATATGCTATTTTTGCCATGCATGTCTATTTTTCTGTTTGTTCAGCATCATGGATCATTTGTAAAATTAGGTTATTATTGATGTATGATTTATGCATGTGGGTGATTCATCACTAATTCACTTTAATAAAGATACCGACATGCATGCTATTCTTGCCATCACCATCAAAGCGTGGTGGCACAATATCATAAACTTCATTCACTTTAACTCAAAGATCAGAAAAAAACAAACTCTCTTAGTCCCTCTCAGTTTGCATGCCAAATCACCCTTATTCATTTCCCTGTTTTGTAGTCAGCATACAGATATGTCAAAAAGAATACAAGGAAGCTTACTCACAAATTTAGCATTTACCAAAAAATCTAAGCCAATCATCTCTGAAGAGCAACCAGAGCTAGAGGCGTCTTCTACCACAAATGTTAGCTTGATGACAGAAGTATAGTTACAGAAAATAGTACATCACTCTGCAGATGTATAGTAGTAGATATATGTGCCCTGCTTTAGTTGGTTGTATCATACTGTGATTTTTGGTTTTGATTCCCATGTGGAGGTTTGATGTGGTCATTAACGGATTTTTATATATCAGATGTGTTGACATAAAGTAGGCCTACAAGTTCACACACTGCATTCAGGCCATAATCTTTAAACCTCCCAAAGGGAAATACATCAGCACACAGAAGTCATCAACTAGGACCCCCCACAGTCAATACGTGCAAAACAACAGCATGGATGATTCACATGGCTGGACAAAAAATTAAGTAGTAAATTTAATTGTAAAATGACATGAAGCTAAATTTTGGCGCCCAGCATAATCTTGGCTGCCTACATTCCAGAAGACAGTGCCATATGACTGCTAATAACGCATGGAGAGCAAGTATTGAGTATTTGAGACATAGACATTTGAAACACTATTCACTAATTCACGAACAATAAAAAACTATTCTTTGAAACAATTTTGTAAAATGTTTAATTCCATGACTGTTGGATTTTTAGTTTCCCAGAGCGATCATTTCTGAAACTCCAAAGAATCAATATGCTTTTGAGATAGTGAGCAGCACCCTGGTGGTGAGTGTCTAAACACAGGTCAAATACATGAGCATGTCATCAGCTAACACGACCGTTAGGAAAGTGGTGAGTGAGTTCCTAACTCAATCAAATGACTGGGCATCAGATACATTCTGTGTGTAGAGAACAGCTTCATACGATGCAATCGTATTTAAAGACAGGACTGCAAAACAGAATATACCATCATTATCTCTACTGTGAGTCACAGTTTTAGATTAAGTGTCCTTTTAGCCAGAATAGCAAAGACCCTTTGCTTACTCCTCATGGTGAAAGATGTAATAATCTTGTAATGTTGGTTTTGCAAGCTGTGTTTGGATTGTACTTGAGTCTCCTGCAGATATCAACACTGTTCATCTCATGAGGACCTGGGGAGGAAGATGGCATCGCCGCCAAGTCCAACTCCACAACCATCGCCAAAAGAGCTGCAAGAAGAACTGGCCATCCAGCAGACAACAGAGGAGCTGTCATGCAAAATTTGATCCGTCCAGGAAATTTGATCCGACCTGATGCAACAATGGGTTCTAAACAGCACACGTCGCATCTGTTGCTATAATAACGCAGGTACCATCTAACTTTTAGAACGTGAGGAAATTAAATCGCTCTCAATTTTGCAAGACCATACCTCAGAGGGATTAACTCTACCTCATGAAGAGAGCGGATTTAAATCATTTCAGTGCAGTTTTGAGATTTTTACTATTAATGACGATGTATTAAAGATGATGGTAACTACACTGAAGCTGACATCTAATACGACTGACTGACAAGTTACAAAGTTGTGCCTGACAGCATTGCTTGGCTTGCATTATTGCAAGCAAGTTTACTTTGTCAAAGATCAGACCTCCAGCATACACTGTGTAGGGACTACTGAACTGCGTTTCCCATAGTTCCACAACCAAATTCTCGAGATAACTAACTCACAGCGTAACTACGTTAAAAGCCATAAACGTAGGTAATAAAAAGGACCAACACCCCAGAAATCGGGGGCTCTCTCTCAATCTCTCTCTCTGAGAATCTCTCTCGCAACTTGCGTGCTGAACGCTCGCATAAAACTCTCTAATCTGGGCCTGGCATGCACACCGCATGTCAAGGAATTCTGTCCCTCGTCTGCCTTGTGTGCAATAACTTCCCCGGTTAAATAGGCCCGCTCAATGCAGCCTAAAAGTTAGCTTCGAACCCCGGTGGTCAGCTACAGGGAACAGAGACGCACAGCCAAGAGGCCACGAGACGAGTGGAACCCTGCCGCAGAGAGCCACGCAGCAAACCCCGGAATCCAGCAGAGCGAAGACCTGTAAATCCCAAGAGGCCAGCAGCCTGCAAAGAGGATCCAGCTTCGTGAACGACGGCACCGAACCCCAGAGAGAACGACCGAGCAACCAACTCAGCGCCCTGGGAAACCAGAGACCGTAACAAGAGAGGACGAACGAGCGAGCAACCAACTCTGCGCCCTGGGAAACCAGAGACCGAAACAAAGAAACGCACTGGACCCGTCTAACCAACGGAGAAAACCCGCAACAGTAAGGCTGTAACACTGGGCACAGATAGATAACATAGCTTAGGTACATATTGTTATATTCATAACTGAATGTAATTAACTGTGTTATTTATTTTTCATATCTGTAATCATTCTTGTGTTTGATCACTGTTTAGCTGGCTCCTAGCCAAGCGCCGCAAGAGCGTTAGCAAGCAAATATCTCACTACAAACTAGGTTTTGCATGTGATCTATTTAGCTACTAACTTACGACAACCCGGCATTAGTGATCTGCACGATTACATCCATTTTTCCACACTGCATGCGCCATTTTCCTGAAACGCTTAGCTTCAGCTAAGTTTCAAAACTCCCACCATCTCTTTTCCTTTGTTCTCCATGAACACGTGTGTATCGCGCACACACCCAAGGCTGCGCGACCCCCACACGTAGGAGAACATTCCTACCACTACACACAAGCCAACGCCCTATACATTCCTGAACCATATGCACATACACACGCACACACACACGCATCGTTTATTGTTACATTGTAATAAATCGTGCTTTGCCGTTTAGTACATGTGTTCAATAAACTTTGTTATATTCCAAGGTTGTGTGTTTATTAATGTTGCATAAATATTGAATGTTTGCCGACCTCTGCAACTCCGAAGAACTCCGAATGCCTTCACTTTTTATCAATCATTAACGTTATTAATTCAGGTAAAACTGAACCAATAGTGTTGTGATTTGATTATGATTAGTTATTGATATTGTAATTTTGATTATAATTATTGATTTAATTATTAGTTGGAATTACGTATTTATAGCTATATAACGAGACTAATATATTTTATGAGACTGATATATAAGACTGATTAACCGCAGTTGCACCATTATTCGTAGAATAATGTTATAGAATTTCCACCACGTAAGTGACGCCCTTTGTTGTGGGGAATATAATAATAAAGTCTTGCGTAACTGGTGCCACACGTGAGGTTTAGATAATTCCTAACACTTTCGGTGTCCTGTGCGAGGAATACTATAACAAATCCCTACATTATTGGTGCCCCGTGTGAGGAGTTGTATTGTTGGCTTATATTCATGTTTATGTAATATTATTTATAAAAACCTCTGGTCTTAATTTTAGAGTTCATATTCTAGAAAACAGACCCGCAGTTCCAAGTTTCCGCCACCAGGTGGCGTCAGACCAACTTGGCCTGCCACAGAGTATAACTATTTGTGCTTATGAACAATTGCATCGTGGTTGTGGTAATTTCATTCAGTTGAAATATATTTAGCTATCAAGCTATTATTGGGAGATGAATATAGTGACAACAATCACTTATGTTAACATCTATTAGTCATTAATAGTGTTACAAATCATCATATTGCATGCAGTTTAATCGTGTCACTGGTCAAACAGTTGATATGGTTGCCCTAGCCTTCTACTTATGTTTTAGAGCCAATAGAAACTAAAAGTTTCTCACCTGCATTGCAGAGGCATTTGAATACCGTGATATTCACTGCTTAGTTAGCCGTTAGAATTAACCGTGTTAATTCAACCGCTTGTGTAACTTAATCACAGCGTGCTGCCAGCCCTGTGAATCTGTAGGCTCTATAAAGTCTTAAAATTAATCCTTTACCACATAGCTGTAGCTACCTTGTACTTCAGTTTCTGTGAGTCCTTAGGGATAAAGATTTGTACCGCCAAGCTGTCACTACCATGTATTTCAGCTTGTGTGAATTCTGAAACAAAGCATTGCGCCCCCTAGCTGTTACTACGTGTATCTCAGCTTGTGTGGATCTTGAAACATAAAGCATTGTGCCCCTAGCTGTCACTACCGTGTATTTCAGCTTGTGTGGATTCTTAAAGTGAAAGTATTGTGCCCCCTAGCTGGTACCACCGTGTATTTCAGCTTGTGTGAATCTAACCGTAAAGCTTTGTACCGCCAGCTGGTATTAAACTCGGATTTCAGCTTGCGCCGTTGTTGCAATTACACCCACGAGGTGGGGCTGTAGCTACCGTGTACTACAGTTGCAACTGTTTCACTGAGTGTCAACTTTTGAGTGTGAATAATCCACTCTATTTCAGCTGAACCGGTTTGCTGATCCAGCAAACATTACAATTTTTTTGTGCTACAAAATCATTGGTAGCCTTACAGAAACTGTTATATATCTCATAGTAACAGTATAGTGCACCACTCTCCACTCCAACTACAAAGATGGAGTGCCTTCTAGACAAACAGTTTATTTCTTCCTTAGCCCTAGCCCCTGGTTACCTGGAGTTCATAAACAAATTGAACTTACGTGACTGTAAGAAAGAAATAACTGCCCTAACCAGTAAGAACTGTGTCCTGCGCAGCGTGCCCAAAGAAACGTTGCTGTCCTGTTTGCTCTTGACCTTCCACAGGGTAACCAGCCTTGCCCTGCAAAGCAATGCTACACTAGCACATGAAGCAAAGGCGCTAAAGGAGCAAAACACTAACCTTATTCGTGAGGTCTGCACTGCTAACAAAAAAGCAATGCACTATTTAGATGACTTGCGTTCAGCTGAGTCTAACCTTTGCTCCAACCAAGAGGAGCTCTTGAAACTTACAAGTGAACGACTCGTGTCAAACACTTCCCAGTCACTTTCCCAGGCAAGCCCCCTGGATGAACATCTCTTTCCCTTGTCACAGAAGGATACTGACAACCAGGGAAAGAAGAATGTTTCGACTTGTCACCCGTTGGAAACCCCATTTAGCCAAGCGCTATCTTTCCTTCCATCTTCCACTGTAAGCTCTGCAACGCCTTGCAATATCAGTGAACATGGGAAAGGGGGGTCCAACCTTGATTCTGGTTTCTCTGATCAGTACTCTTCCTGTTCGTTCCGTGACTTCCCAGATGATTCAGATTCATCTGAACATTCTGGCAGTAATTCGCCTGTGTGGTCTCTCCACCACAAGAACAGGAATAACAAAGCCTTTTTCTCACACCAAGGCCACCGACACCTTTCTGCTTCCAGTCCTAGCCAGGACATAAAAGCAAGTCTCTTACCACATTCTCCCCCACAACACAAGGGAGAAAGTGAGAGGATCCACAGGGATCCTTATGACACAGGTAGCCATTCAATTGGTCCCTTTTCTGCTCATCAAGCAGACAGACTTCCTGGTTCAGCCTCATGCTCTCACAAAGCAAAAGAGAGACCTGAATCAGATGTTTATTCATCGAGGAGCAATTCACCTGCAGCACACAGCAGGGAAGGAAGATCTTGCTCCAAACTTTTCCATCGTCATACTAGGAAAACCTATGACTCTTTAGCCACACTTCCCATCCAACAGGAAAGTGATGAGCACACCTTTCAGCTTTAGCCTCTCAGCAAGAGAGAGGACGCCAAGCACGGCGTGAGGCACAAGCCCATGCCAAAAACAGCTCAGTCTCGCCCTCACCCCATAGGCAGACTTCGAAGACATCCGACCGTCTTCGTTTTGAAGAGCTTGACCTTATTGCTAAAGACATTGAACCTTTTGATCCGGACAATCATGATCAAAACATTGTCGACTATCTAAGAGAAGTCGAACACAATCTCTCTGACTTGCCCCGTGCAACCCAACGAGAGAAAATCAGACTAATCTGGAAGACTAGCTCTAGATCTGTTCGCACATTCATAGAGTCTCAACCTTCCAGTATTAGAAACGATTATGTTCAGCTTTGTACAGCTCTGGCTGAAGAATATTCTGCTTTTGCAGATGAAACATCAGCAACTATCGCAGCCATTCGAGTTAAGCACAACCGTTCTGAGCACCCTCGAGAGTTTTACAGACGTTTGAGGCGTGCATTCTTTCACGGCAAGAATTGGCCTGGCCTAGAGGAAGACCCAGCCTTTAAGTCCCTTTTCCTACACAATCTTCATCCTTGTGTACGGACTCAGGTTACGCTCATGGCTCGACAAGACAATCCTTCGATGCGGAAATCCAAAAATGACCCAAATGGTTTGGGAGACTGTTGTTCGCCCCGGCAAAGAAAGGGTAGAAAACAAAGTGGCCCCTCTGAAGCCAACAGGTTCAGGTAACTTTGCTGCAAAAACTGTCAGTCCAAACTCAGAAGACCACCCGTTGCACCGCAACACAACCAAGAGGGGTGGCAGTGGTCCACTGAAGGAAAACTCAGATAAACGTAGCGTCCGCTATCAACGCTGTGAACATAGACCCAGAAATACAGAAAGAGGACCAGATCTGCGTGTCTTGGTCCCAACAAGACCCTTTTGTGACTCTGTAGTCGACTTGCCCAAAATGTTAACTGACTACTCCTCATCAGATGACGACCAAGATGTCTCTGAACGAATTTCTGATTCTGAGGGTGGCTACTCAGAGATTTACATCTCAGAGCCACGAATCAAGAAATATTTCGAGTCGAAAAGGTATAGAGGTGGCTTCTCACGTTCTTAGGAATTAAGTAGCGATAGTCACAATCTTAAGCTCACTCCAAAAAAACCAAACCCCAGTTTTGCCAGTCTGCTTAAAGCATATTTTTCCCACAAACTCGACACACCTACCTGACAAAGGGGGGTGTATTTAACACTAATCTTTAACTGGTTACCCACTGGCAGCAGCAGTAACCCATATTCCTGTGCATACTAATAGTCGGGCCACTCTACTATTAAGTATGAAAAAGGAAACGTAGTACTAAGAAGAGTTAAGACCATCACCACGGTACAACCTTCGTAAGTACACTGGTAATACTTTGTGGAAGTGCTTCGCAGGTACCTTTTTATTCAAATACCTCAAAACTGAAAATAACTAAGGCAAAACCCACAACCTATGATATACCTGAACAAACCATGCATAGGACTTCTCCTTTAAACTCAAGTTTTAAAGTGAGGTCACAATTGCCGAATGTCCATTGTGACATAGCCATCAGGACTTTTCAGTCATTTTCAAAACTAGATAGATGACGCCCTTTCACAGCAGTACCCTGCTGAAGGGACAAAATTAAGTCTGCACAGACCAGACTTACTCACTACACCCTGTAGTCTTAAGGTTATCTGATCCATAGAGCACCTCCAACATGTTGCCTTTGGATCTCTCCTAAAATGGCTATGTCATCCCATTCCGAACCTCTTAACACTAACTGGCCTACTAACATTCCTGTTCCTCACTAACCCTAAAGAACAGAGACACATTCATTGGTATTTTGTTTGGTGCTACTGTCAACCTTGTCATTGTTTTGTTATTTTGACCATGTCTTTGTAACTGTTTGATGACATGTTGTGCTTGCTTAGCTAACCTTAGTTAGTACCAAAGATGTGCCCAGAATGTTTACAGCCAGTGGTGTGTACCCAAAATGTGTTCATCTAACATGTCCATACTGTTATCAATAGATATGAACTGCCCAGATGTTACAGGCCTGAATGAACTGTTCACCCAACTTTCCAGCTGTGGACTGCATCCAGGACTCATGTGCTCTCAGGGATTACATCAGAAGTGCAATCCTGAGACCAAAGGGGGGATGTAGGGACTACTGAACTGCGTTTCCCATAGTTCCACAACCAAATTCTCGAGATAACTAACTCACAGCGTAACTACGTTAAAAGCCATAAACGTAGGTAATAAAAGGACCAACACCCCAGAAATCGGGGCTCTCTCTCAATCTCTCTCTCTGAGAATCTCTCTCGCAACTTGCGTGCTGAACGCTCGCATAAAACTCTCTAATCTGGGCCTGGCATGCACACCGCATGTCAAGGAATTCTGTCCCTCGTCTGCCTTGTGTGTGCAATAACTTCCCCGGTTAAATAGGCCCGCTCAATGCAGCCTAAAAGTTAGCTTCGAACCCCGGTGGTCAGCTACAGGAACAGAGACGCACAGCCAAGAGGCCACGAGACGAGTGGAACCCTGCCGCAGAGAGCCACGCAGCAAACCCCGAATCCAGCAGAGCGAAGACCTGTAAGTCCCAAGAGGCCAGCAGCCTGCAAAGAGGATCCAGCTTCGTGAACGACGGCACCGAACCCCAGAGAGAACGACCGAGCAACCAACTCAGCGCCCTGGGAAACCAGAGACCGTAACAAGAGAGGACGAACGAGCGAGCAACCAACTCTGCGCCCTGGGAAACCAGAGACCGAAACAAAGAAACGCACTGGACCCGTCTAACCAACGGAGAAAACCCGCAACAGTAAGGCTGTAACACTGGGCACAGATAGATAACATAGCTTAGGTACATATTGTTATATTCATAACTGAATGTAATTAACTGTGTTATTTATTTTTCATATCTGTAATCATTCTTGTGTTTGATCACTGTTTAGCTGGCTCCTAGCCAAGCGCCGCGCAGCGTTAGCAAGCAAATATCTCACTACAAACTAGGTTTTGCATGTGATCTATTTAGCTACTAACTTACGACAACCCGGCATTAGTGATCTGCACGATTACATCCATTTTTCCACACTGCATGCGCCATTTTCCTGAAACGCTTAGCTTCAGCTAAGTTTCAAAACTCCCACCATCTCTTTTCCTTTGTTCTCCATGAACACGCAGGTGTATCGCGCACACACCCAAGGCTGCGCGACCCCCACACGAGGGAGAACATTCCTACCACTACACACAAGCCAACGCCCTATACATTCCTGAACCATATGCACATACACACGCACACACACACACGCATCGCTTATTGTTACATTGTAATAAATCGTGCTTTGCCGTTTAGTACATGTGTTCAATAAACTTTGTTATATTCCAAGGTTGTGTGTTTATTAATGTTGCATAAATATTGAATGTTTGCCGACCTCTGCAACTCCGAAGAACTCCGAATGCCTTCACTTTTTATCAATCATTAACGTTATTAATTCAGGTAAAACTGAACCAATAGTGTTGTGATTTGATTATGATTAGTTATTGATATTGTAATTTTGATTATAATTATTGATTTAATTATTAGTTGGAATTACGTATTTATAGCTATATAACGAGACTAATATATTTTATGAGACTGATATATAAGACTGATTAACATGAGTTGCACCATTATTCGTAGAATAATGTTATAGAATTTCCACCACGTAAGTGACGCCCTTTGTTGTGGGGAATATAATAATAAAGTCTTGCGTAACTGGTGCCACACGTGAGGTTTAGATAATTCCTAACACTTTCGGTGTCCTGTGCGAGGAATACTATAACAAATCCTCACAATTCAGTTGAAATATATTTAGCTATCAAGCTATTATTGGGAGATGAATATAGTGACAACAATCACTTATGTTAACATCTAATAGTCACATAGTGTTAAGTAAATCATCATATTGCTGCAGTTTAATCACGTGTCACTGGTCAAACAGTTGATATGGTTGCCCCCAGCCTTCTCACTTATGTTTTAGAGCCAATAGAAACTAAAAGCTTCTCACCTGCATTGCAGAGGCATTTCTGAATACCGTGATATTCACTTGTTTAGTTAGCCGCTATAGAACAACTGTGTTAATTCAACCGCTTGTGTAACTTAATCACAGCGTGCCAGCCCTGTGGAATCTTTAGGCTCTATAAAGTCTTAAAATTAACTTTACCACATAGCTGTAGCTACCTTGTACTTCAGTTTCTGTGAGTCCTTAGGGATAAAGATTTGTACCGCCAAGCTGTCACTACCATGTATTTCCAGCTTGTGTGAATTCTGAAACAAAGCATTGCGCCCCCTAGCTGTTACTACGTGTATCTCAGCTTGTGTGGATCTTGAAACATAAAGCATTGTGCCCTCTAGCTGTCACTACCGCGGTATTTCAGCTTGTGTGGATTCTTAAAGTGAAAGTATTGTGCCTCTAGCTGGTACCACTGCAGTATTTCAGCTTGTGTGAATCTAACTGTAAAGCTTTGTACCGCCAGCTGGTATTAAACTCGATTTCGAAGCTACTACTGCTGTTGCAATTACACCCACGAGGTGGGGCTGTAGCTACCGTGTACTACAGTTGCAACTGTTTCACTGAGTGTCAACTTTTGAGTGTGAATAATCCACTCTATTTCAGTTGAACCGTTTGCTGATCCAGCAAACACAGCAATTCTTTTGTGCTACAAAATCATTGGTAGTCACAGAAACTGTTATATATCTCATAGTAACAGTATAGTGCACCACTCTCCACTCCAACTACAAAGATGGAGTGCCTTCTAGACAAACAGTTTATTTCTTCCTTAGCCCTAGCCCCTGGTTACCTGGAGTTCATAAACAAATTGAACTTACGTGACTGTAAGAAAGAAATAACTGCCCTAACCAGTAAGAACTGTGTCCTGCGCAGCGTGCCCAAAGAAACGTTGCTGTCCTGTTTGCTCTTGACCTTCCACAGGGTAACCAGCCTTGCCCTGCAAAGCAATGCTACACTAGCACATGAAGCAAAGGCGCCAAAGGAGCAAAACACTAACCTATTCGTGAGGTCTGCACTGCTAACAAAAAGCAATGCACTATTTAGATGACTTATGCTCAGCTGAGTCTAACTCTTTGCTCCAACCAAGAGGAGCTCTTGAAACTTACAAGTGAACGACTGGTGTCAAACACTTCCCAGTCACTTTCCCAGGCAAGCCCCCTTGGATGAACATCTCTTTCCTTGTCACAGAAGGATACTGACAACCAGGGAAAGAAGAATGTTTCGACTTGTCACCCGTTGGAAACCCCATTTAGCCAAGCGCTATCTTTCCTTCCATCTTCCACTGTAAGCTCTGGCAACGCCTTGCAATAGTGAACATGGGAAAGGGGGTCCAACCTTGATTCTGGTTTCTCTGATCAGTACCTTCCTGTCTGCTCTCCGAAGTGACTTCCCAGATGATTCAGATTCATCTGAACATTCTGGCAGTAATTCGCCTGTGTGGTCTCTCCACCACAAGAACAGGAATAACAAAGCCTTTTTCTCACACCAAGGCCACCGACACCTTTCTGCTTCCAGTCCCAGCTTGTGACATAAAAGCAAGTTTCTACTACATTCTCCCCACAACAAGGGAGAAAGTGAGAGGATCCACAGGGATCCTTATGACAGGTAGCCATTCAATTGGTCCCTTCTGCTCATCAAGCACAGGACTTCCTGGTTCAGCCTCATGCTCTCACAAAGCAAAAGAGAGACCTGAATCAGATGTTTATTCATCGAGGAGCACCACCTGCAGCACACAGCAGGGAAGGAAGATCTTGTCTAAACTTTTCCATCGTCATACTAGGGAAAACTCATGACTTCTTAGCCACACTTCCCATCCAACAGGAAAGTGATGAGCAAGCACCTTTCAGCTTTAGCCTCTCAGCAAGAGAGACGCTAAGCACGGCGTGAGGCACAAGCCCATGCCAAAATAACAGCCTAGTCTCGCCTCACCCCATAGGCAGACTTCAAGACATCCGACTGTCTTCTGTTTGGAAGAGCTTGACCTATTGCTAAAGACATTGAACCTTTGATCCGGACAATCATGATCAAACATTGTCGACTATCTAAGAGAAGTCGAACACAATCTCTGACTTGCCCCGTAAGTAACCCAACGAGAAAATCAGACTAATCTGAAGACTAGCTCTAGATCTGTTCAGACATTCATAGAGTCTCAACCTTCCAGTATTAGAAACGATTATGTTCAGCTTTGTACAGCCTCTCTGGCTGAAGAATATTCTGCTTTTGCAGATGAAACATCAGCAACTATCGCAGCCATTCGAGTGCTAAGCACAACCGCTCTGGAGCACCCTCGAGAGTTTTACAGACGTTTGAGGCGTGCATTCTTTCACGGCAAGAATTGGCCTGGCCTAGAGAAGACCTAGCCTTTAAGTCCCTTTTCCTACACAATCTTCATCCTTGTGTACGGACTCAGGTTACGCCTCATGGCTCGACAAGACATCCGATGCGGAAATCCGCAAATGACCTAAATGGTTTGGGAGACTGTTGTTCCGCCCGGCAAAGAAAGGGTAGAAAACAAAGTGGCCCCTCTGAAGCCAACAGGTTCAGGTAACTCCTGCAAAAACTGTCAGTCCAAACTCAGAAGACCACCCGTTGCACCGCAACACAACCAAGAGGGGTGGCAGGTTCACTGAAGGAAAAACTCAGATAAACGTGAGTCCGGCTATCAACGCTGTGAACATAGACCCAGAAATACAGAAAGAGGACCAGATCTGCGTGTCTTGGTCCTGCAACAAGACCCTTTTGTGACTCTGTAGTCGACTTGCCTAAAATGTTAACTGACTACCTCATCAGATGACGACCAAGATGTCTTCTGGAACGAATTTCTGATTCTGAGGGTGGCTACCAGATTTACATCTCAGAGCCACGAATCAAGAAATATTTCCGAGTCGAAAAGGCATAGAGGTGGCTTCCTCACGTCTAGAATTGGCAGCGATAGTCACAATCTTAAGCTCACTCCAAAAAAACCAAACCCCAGTTTTGCCAGTCTGCTTAAAGTAAGAGTTTTTCCCAAACTCTACACACCTACCTGACAAAGGGGGGTGTATTTAATACTAATCTTTAACTGGTTACCCACTGGCAGCAGCAGTAACCCATATTCCTGTGCATACTAATAGTCGGGCCACTCTACTATTAAGTATGAAAAGGGAAACGTAGTACTAAGAAGAGTTAAGACCATCACCACGGTACAACCTTCGTAAGTACACTGGTAATACTTTGTGGAAGTGCTTCGCAGGTACCTTTTATTCAAATACCAAAACTGAAAATGTTCAAGGCAAAACCTACAACCATGATATACCTGAACAAACCATGCATAGGACTTCTCCTTAAACTCAAGTTTTGAAAGTGAGGTCACAATTAAGCCGAATGTCCATTGTGACATAGCCACCAGACTTCTTCACTATTTTCAAAACTAGATAGATGACGCTCTTCACAGCAGTAAATTTCTGCTGAAGGGACAAAATTAAGTCTGCACAGACCAGACTTACTCACTACACCCTGTAGTCTTAAGGTTATCTGATCCATAGAGCACCTCCAACATGTTGCCTTTGGATCTCTCCCAAAATGGCTATGTCATCCCATTCCGAACCTCTTAACACTAACTGGCCTACTTCAACATTCCTGTTCCTTTACTAACCCAAAGAACAGAGGACATATCTTACTGGTATTTCGCTCTGGTGCTACTGTCAACCTTGTCATTGTTTTGTTATTTTGACCATGTCTTTGTAACTGTTTGATGACATGTTGTGCTTGCTGCTAACCTTAGTTAGTACCAAAGATGTGCCCATGTAGGGACTACTGAACTGCGTTTCCCATAGTTCCACAACCAAATTCTCGAGATAACTAACTCACAGCGTAACTACGTTAAAAGCCATAAACGTAGGTAATAAAAAGGACCAACACCCCAGAAATCGGGGGCTCTCTCTCAATCTCTCTCTCTGAGAATCTCTCTCGCAACTTGCGTGCTGAACGCTCGCATAAAACTCTCTAATCTGGGCCTGGCATGCACACCGCATGTCAAGGAATTCTGTCCCTCGTCTGCCTTGTGTGCAATAACTTCCCCGGTTAAATAGGCCCGCTCAATGCAGCCTAAAAGTTAGCTTCGAACCCCGGTGGTCAGCTACAGGGAACAGAGACGCACAGCCAAGAGGCCACGAGACGAGTGGAACCCTGCCGCAGAGAGCCACGCAGCAAACCCCGGAATCCAGCAGAGCGAAGACCTGTAAATCCCAAGAGGCCAGCAGCCTGCAAAGAGGATCAGCTTCGTGAGCGACGGCACCGAACCCCAGAGAGAACGACCGAGCAACCAACTCAGCGCCCTGGGAAACCAGAGACCGTAACAAGAGAGGACGAACGAGCGAGCAACCAACTCTGCGCCCTGGGAAACCAGAGACCGAAACAAAGAAACACTGGACCCGTCTAACCAACGGAGAAAACCCGCAACAGTAAGGCTGTAACACTGGGCACAGATAGATAACATAGCTTAGGTACATATTGTTATATTCATAACTGAATGTAATTAACTGTGTTATTTATTTTTCATATCTGTAATCATTCTTGTGTTTGATCACTGTTTAGCTGGCTCTAGCCAAGCGCCGCGCCGGCGTTAGCAAGCAAATATCTCACTACAAACTAGGTTTTGCATGTGATCTATTTAGCTACTAACTTACGACAACCCGGCATTAGTGATCTGCACGATTACATCCATTTTCCACACTGCATGCGCCATTTTCCTGAAACGCTTAGCTTCAGCTAAGTTTCAAAACTCCCACCATCTCTTTTCCTTTGTTCTCCATGAACACGTGTGTATCGCGCACACACCCAAGGCTGCGCGACCCCCACACGTGGAGAACATTCCTACCACTACACACAAGCCAACGCCCTATACATTCCTGAACCATATGCACATACACACGCACACACACACGCATCGTTTATTGTTACATTGTAATAAATCGTGCTTTGCCGTTTAGTACATGTGTTCAATAAACTTTGTTATATTCAAGGTTGTGTGTTTATTAATGTTGCATAAATATTGAATGTTTGCCGACCTCTGCAACTCCGAAGAACTCGAATGCCTTCACTTTTTATCAATCATTAACGTTATTAATTCAGGTAAAACTGAACCAATAGTGTTGTGATTTGATTATGATTAGTTATTGATATTGTAATTTTGATTATAATTATTGATTTAATTATTAGTTGGAATTACGTATTTATATAGCTATATAACGAGACTAATATATTTTATGAGACTGATATATAAGACTGATTAACCGCAGTTGCACCATTATTCGTAGAATAATGTTATAGAATTTCCACCACGTAAGTGACGCCCTTTGTTGTGGGGAATATAATAATAAAGTCTTGCGTAACTGGTGCCACACGTGAGGTTTAGATAATTCCTAACACTTTCGGTGTCCTGTGCGAGGAATACTATAACAAATCCCTACATTATTGGTGCCCCGTGTGAGGAGTTGTATTGTTGGCTTATATTCATGTTTATGTAATATTATTTATAAAAACCTCTGGTCTTAATTTTAGAGTTCATATTCTAGAAAACAGACCCGCAGTTCCAAGTTTCCGCCACCAGGTGGCGTCAGACCAACTTGGCCTGCCACAGAGTATAACTATTTGTGCTTATGAACAATTGCATCGTGGTTGTGGTAATTTCATTCAGTTGAAATATATTTAGCTATCAAGCTATTATTGGGAGATGAATATAGTGACAACAATCACTTATGTTAACATCTATTAGTCATTAATAGTGTTACAAATCATCATATTGCATGCAGTTTAATCGTGTCACTGGTCAAACAGTTGATATGGTTGCCCTAGCCTTCTACTTATGTTTTAGAGCCAATAGAAACTAAAGTTTCTCACCTGCATTGCAGAGGCATTTGAATACCGTGATATTCACTGCTTAGTTAGCCGTTAGAATTAACCGTGTTAATTCAACCGCTTGTGTAACTTAATCACAGCGTGCTGCCAGCCCTGTGAATCTGTAGGCTCTATAAAGTCTTAAAATTAATCCTTTACCACATAGCTGTAGCTACCTTGTACTTCAGTTTCTGTGAGTCCTTAGGGATAAAGATTTGTACCGCCAAGCTGTCACTACCATGTATTTCAGCTTGTGTGAATTCTGAAACAAAGCATTGCGCCCCCTAGCTGTTACTACGTGTATCTCAGCTTGTGTGGATCTTGAAACATAAAGCATTGTGCCCCTAGCTGTCACTACCGTGTATTTCAGCTTGTGTGGATTCTTAAAGTGAAAGTATTGTGCCCCCTAGCTGGTACCACCGTGTATTTCAGCTTGTGTGAATCTAACCGTAAAGCTTTGTACCGCCAGCTGGTATTAAACTCGGATTTCAGCTTGCGCCGTTGTTGCAATTACACCCACGAGGTGGGGCTGTAGCTACCGTGTACTACAGTTGCAACTGTTTCACAGAGTGTCAACTTTTGAGTGTGAATAATCCACTCTATTTCAGCTGAACCGGTTTGCTGATCCAGCAAACATTACAATTTTTTTTGTTTTTTTTTGCTACAAAATCATTGGTAGCCTTACAGAAACTGTTATATATCTCATAGTAACAGTATAGTGCACCACTCTCCACTCCAACTACAAAGATGGAGTGCCTTCTAGACAAACAGTTTATTTCTTCCTTAGCCCTAGCCCCTGGTTACCTGGGTTCATAAACAAATTGAACTTACGTGACTGTAAGAAAGAAATAACTGCCCTAACCAGTAAGAACTGTGTCCTGCGCAGCGTGCCCAAAGAAACGTTGCTGTCCTGTTTGCTCTTGACCTTCCACAGGGTAACCAGCCTTGCCCTGCAAAGCAATGCTACACTAGCACATGAAGCAAAGGCGCTAAAGGAGCAAAACACTAACCTTATTCGTGAGGTCTGCACTGCTAACAAAAAAGCAATGCACTATTTAGATGACTTGCGTTCAGCTGAGTCTAACCTTTGCTCCAACCAAGAGGAGCTCTTGAAACTTACAAGTGAACGACTCGTGTCAAACACTTCCCAGTCACTTTCCCAGGCAAGCCCCCTGGATGAACATCTCTTTCCCTTGTCACAGAAGGATACTGACAACCAGGGAAAGAAGAATGTTTTCGACTTGTCACCCGTTGGAAACCCCATTTAGCCAAGCGCTATCTTTCCTTCCATCTTCCACTGTAAGCTCTGCAACGCCTTGCAATATCAGTGAACATGGGAAAGGGGGGTCCAACCTTGATTCTGGTTTCTCTGATCAGTACTCTTCCTGTTCGTTCCGTGACTTCCCAGATGATTCAGATTCATCTGAACATTCTGGCAGTAATTCGCCTGTGTGGTCTCTCCACCACAAGAACAGGAATAACAAAGCCTTTTTCTCACACCAAGGCCACCGACACCTTTCTGCTTCCAGTCCTAGCCAGGACATAAAAGCAAGTCTCTTACCACATTCTCCCCCACAACACAAGGGAGAAAGTGAGAGGATCCACAGGGATCCTTATGACACAGGTAGCCATTCAATTGGTCCCTTTTCTGCTCATCAAGCAGACAGACTTCCTGGTTCAGCCTCATGCTCTCACAAAGCAAAGAGAGACCTGAATCAGATGTTTATTCATCGAGGAGCAATTCACCTGCAGCACACAGCAGGGAAGGAAGATCTTGCTCCAAACTTTTCCATCGTCATACTAGGAAAACCTATGACTCTTTAGCCACACTTCCCATCCAACAGGAAAGTGATGAGCACCTTTCAGCTTTAGCCTCTCAGCAAGAGAGAGGACGCCAAGCACGGCGTGAGGCACAAGCCCATGCCAAAAACAGCTCAGTCTCGCCCTCACCCCATAGGCAGACTTCGAAGACATCCGACCGTCTTCGTTTCGAAGAGCTTGACCTTATTGCTAAAGACATTGAACCTTTTGATCCGGACAATCATGATCAAAACATTGTCGACTATCTAAGAGAAGTCGAACACAATCTCTCTGACTTGCCCCGTGCAACCCAACGAGAGAAAATCAGACTAATCTGGAAGACTAGCTCTAGATCTGTTCGCACATTCATAGAGTCTCAACCTTCCAGTATTAGAAACGATTATGTTCAGCTTTGTACAGCTCTGGCTGAAGAATATTCTGCTTTTGCAGATGAAACATCAGCAACTATCGCAGCCATTCGAGTTAAGCACAACCGTTCTGAGCACCCTCGAGAGTTTTACAGACGTTTGAGGCGTGCATTCTTTCACGGCAAGAATTGGCCTGGCCTAGAGGAAGACCCAGCCTTTAAGTCCCTTTTCCTACACAATCTTCATCCTTGTGTACGGACTCAGGTTACGCTCATGGCTCGACAAGACAATCCTTCGATGCGGGAAATCCGCAAAATGACCCAAATGGTTTGGGAGACTGTTGTTCGCCCCGGCAAAGAAAGGGTAGAAAACAAAGTGGCCCCTCTGAAGCCAACAGGTTCAGGTAACTTTGCTGCAAAAACTGTCAGTCCAAACTCAGAAGACCACCCGTTGCACCGCAACACAACCAAGAGGGGTGGCAGTGGTCCACTGAAGGAAAACTCAGATAAACGTAGCGTCCGCTATCAACGCTGTGAACATAGACCCAGAAATACAGAAAGAGGACCAGATCTGCGTGTCTTGGTCCCAACAAGACCCTTTTGTGACTCTGTAGTCGACTTGCCCAAAATGTTAACTGACTACTCCTCATCAGATGACGACCAAGATGTCTCTGAACGAATTTCTGATTCTGAGGGTGGCTACTCAGAGATTTACATCTCAGAGCCACGAATCAAGAAATATTTCGAGTCGAAAAGGTATAGAGGTGGCTTCTCACGTTCTTAGGAATTAAGTAGCGATAGTCACAATCTTAAGCTCACTCCAAAAAAACCAAACCCCAGTTTTGCCAGTCTGCTTAAAGCATATTTTTCCCACAAACTCGACACACCTACCTGACAAAGGGGGGTGTATTTAACACTAATCTTTAACTGGTTACCCACTGGCAGCAGCAGTAACCCATATTCCTGTGCATACTAATAGTCGGGCCACTCTACTATTAAGTATGAAAAAGGAAACGTAGTACTAAGAAGAGTTAAGACCATCACCACGGTACAACCTTCGTAAGTACACTGGTAATACTTTGTGGAAGTGCTTCGCAGGTACCTTTTTATTCAAATACCTCAAAACTGAAAATAACTAAGGCAAAACCCACAACCTATGATATACCTGAACAAACCATGCATAGGACTTCTCCTTTAAACTCAAGTTTTAAAGTGAGGTCACAATTGCCGAATGTCCATTGTGACATAGCCATCAGGACTTTTCAGTCATTTTCAAAACTAGATAGATGACGCCCTTTCACAGCAGTACCCTGCTGAAGGGACAAAATTAAGTCTGCACAGACCAGACTTACTCACTACACCCTGTAGTCTTAAGGTTATCTGATCCATAGAGCACCTCCAACATGTTGCCTTTGGATCTCTCCTAAAATGGCTATGTCATCCCATTCCGAACCTCTTAACACTAACTGGCCTACTAACATTCCTGTTCCTCACTAACCCTAAAGAACAGAGACACATTCATTGGTATTTTGTTTGGTGCTACTGTCAACCTTGTCATTGTTTTGTTATTTTGACCATGTCTTTGTAACTGTTTGATGACATGTTGTGCTTGCTTAGCTAACCTTAGTTAGTACCAAAGATGTGCCCAGAATGTTTACAGCCAGTGGTGTGTACCCAAAATGTGTTCATCTAACATGTCCATACTGTTATCAATAGATATGAACTGCCCAGATGTTACAGGCCTGAATGAACTGTTCACCCAACTTTCCAGCTGTGGACTGCATCCAGGACTCATGTGCTCTCAGGGATTACATCAGAAGTGCAATCCTGAGACCAAAGGGGGGATGTAGGGACTACTGAACTGCGTTTCCCATAGTTCCACAACCAAATTCTCGAGATAACTAACTCACAGCGTAACTACGTTAAAAGCCATAAACGTAGGTAATAAAAAGGACCAACACCCCAGAAATCGGGGGCTCTCTCTCAATCTCTCTCTCTGAGAATCTCTCTCGCAACTTGCGTGCTGAACGCTCGCATAAAACTCTCTAATCTGGGCCTGGCATGCACACCGCATGTCAAGGAATTCTGTCCCTCGTCTGCCTTGTGTGCAATAACTTCCCCGGTTAAATAGGCCCGCTCAATGCAGCCTAAAAGTTAGCTTCGAACCCCGGTGGTCAGCTACAGGGAACAGAGACGCACAGCCAAGAGGCCACGAGACGAGTGGAACCCTGCCGCAGAGAGCCACGCAGCAAACCCCGGAATCCAGCAGAGCGAAGACCTGTAAGTCCCAAGAGGCCAGCAGCCTGCAAAGAGGATCCAGCTTCGTGAACGACGGCACCGAACCCCAGAGAGAACGACCGAGCAACCAACTCAGCGCCCTGGGAAACCAGAGACCGTAACAAGAGAGGACGAACGAGCGAGCAACCAACTCTGCGCCCTGGGAAACCAGAGACCGAAACAAAGAAACGCACTGGACCCGTCTAACCAACGGAGAAAACCCGCAACAGTAAGGCTGTAACACTGGGCACAGATAGATAACATAGCTTAGGTACATATTGTTATATTCATAACTGAATGTAATTAACTGTGTTATTTATTTTCATATCTGTAATCATTCTTGTGTTTGATCACTGTTTAGCTGGCTCCTAGCCAGCGCCGCGCGGCGTTAGCAAGCAAATATCTCACTACAAACTAGGTTTTGCATGTGATCTATTTAGCTACTAACTTACGACAACCCGGCATTAGTGATCTGCACGATTACATCCATTTTCCACACTGCATGCGCCATTTTCCTGAAACGCTTAGCTTCAGCTAAGTTTCAAAACTCCCACCATCTCTTTTCCTTTGTTCTCCATGAACACGTGTGTATCGCGCACACACCCAAGGCTGCGCGACCCCCACACGTAGGAGAACATTCCTACCACTACACACAAGCCAACGCCCTATACATTCCTGAACCATATGCACATACACACGCACACACACACGCATCGTTTATTGTTACATTGTAATAAATCGTGCTTTGCCGTTTAGTACATGTGTTCAATAAACTTTGTTATATTCCAAGGTTGTGTGTTTATTAATGTTGCATAAATATTGAATGTTTGCCGACCTCTGCAACTCCGAAGAACTCCGAATGCCTTCACTTTTTATCAATCATTAACGTTATTAATTCAGGTAAAACTGAACCAATAGTGTTGTGATTTGATTATGATTAGTTATTGATATTGTAATTTTGATTATAATTATTGATTTAATTATTAGTTGGAATTACGTATTTATAGCTATATAACGAGACTAATATATTTTATGAGACTGATATATAAGACTGATTAACCGCAGTTGCACCATTATTCGTAGAATAATGTTATAGAATTTCCACCACGTAAGTGACGCCCTTTGTTGTGGGGAATATAATAATAAAGTCTTGCGTAACTGGTGCCACACGTGAGGTTTAGATAATTCCTAACACTTTCGGTGTCCTGTGCGAGGAATACTATAACAAATCCCTACAACTGAAACCTTAAATACACATGTGAAGATAACCAGTAGCTGAAAACGAAGGAAAGCGGTATCCATCTCTCAATGTCAAGATAAAAAAAACGTTAAAAAACCCATTAGAAATGCAGACAGAAATAATGTTAAAATGCTAGCTAGTGAACACCACTGGTTCACAATGTTTTTTTCAATAGACAGAATGATTCTTTTCACTGTAATATTGGACTATTTGGCTTTCATAATAAAGATGATCATAGGAAAGCTGGTCAGATCGCTGCATTTACTGTTTATGTTTGTGAAAGTAAATATGCACCCTGGCCAGGATTCAGGACCAATAATTTGACTCATTAATTTGTACGCCCACCAGGTTGAATCTTAAGGTTCACCACCATCATTTGCTTGCCACTATAATTTCACCAAAGACTTCACCAATACTTACAAAGCATGCCCCTTTGTAAAATATGTATTTGCCTTTTAGTTTTTTTTTTTATTTTTCAATGAAGACACTATATCAGCAGTTCAGAACCCATTGTTGCGTCAGGTCGGATCAAATTCACCAGGTGGATCAAATTTGGCATGACAGAGCCAGTGGACAGAACAATAAGGATGGCACAACACCCCACCCATCCTCCACAGACAGAGACCAAAATGCCCAGCATGACCTGTTTGGAGGTGAAGGTTCCAGGCCCCACTGACATCTTTGAGGTTAGCTTTAAAATGCTAATGCCCTGGAGAGGTTCTGGAACCTCTATAGAGAGGGGAAGGATAAGAGTCCCTCAGTAATTTCACCACTGAGCCCCTGTCTGAGATGGAGAACAAACTGGTCACTGTGCAGCACTATAAGGAAGCCGTATAGCACCTCAGTGCTGTAACATGGTTTGTTTAGTTCAAATCTGACACCAGGAGGGTCCTAGAAGAGGGCAGAGTTTGTACAGGGGCCAGGAAATGGCTGGGCCAGGTCAAACCCCACCCCTCTGCAGTAGGCAGAGTGAGCCACATCCCCAGCACCAGCACACTGGGGAACAGGGATGGGGTGTGCTATCACAGCATGCCCAAGCTGTGCAGGAAATGCAGTGAGCTCGCAACCCCCTGCCCCGCCCGCCAACCTCTACCTCTATACCTACAGCACAAATTCCAAATTCAGAGATGATGCTGTGGAGATGAGGAGGACCTAAACTGCAGTAAAAATTGGCACTTAAGCTGGAAGAATAAAAATGCTTTCACTATTGAACATAATTTAAAGTTGAAGATTCATTTTCTGCAATCTACTAGGCCACCTAAAAACATGTTAAAAACATCGCATTCAAATGTATTTTACCATAGATTTTCTTTCATGCATACACACCCAGTGGTATATTCATGATGGGAGTGAAATGGTTTCTGTCCCTTTAGAACAGACAATATAAAATTTTGAAATTGTGTATGTTAACATATTCAGAGGGAAGATAGAGGCTTCTGTTCATAATACAGATATATTCAAAATACAACTGAGTTATGTTCATGGCACTTTATTCTCACACAATTATAAACTGTTCATGCAAATATCAGTGTTAATCGTCTGCATTATGAATGATGTAACAGTACTCACTTGGCCTTCCTGCAGTTCCTCACTACTGGTACCAGTCTCTGATGACCTGCTGCTGATGTGTTGTACGTCTTCAAGTCAAACTCATCCAGGACTTCCTCTGACATCAGTAACACAAAGGCCAGAGCTGAGCATTGGTGTGGTTCCAGCTCTTTATCAGAAAGTCTTCCTGATCTCAGGGAAGTCTGGATTTCCTCCACGAGAGAGTTGTCATTCAGTTCATTCAGACAGTGGAACAGATTGATGGTCCTCTCTGCTGAAGACTCTTCACTGATCTTTCGCTTAATGTACTGGACTGTTCTCCATATGCTCTCTGATCTGCTTTCTATGTCTGTCAATGTGTCTGGTGCAGGTGATCTGCCTCCTGTTTGTCTGAATAATCTTCTGAAGAAGTATAAGAGTGATCTGCTTCCTGTCTTTGTCAGTGAGTCTGACACAGGTGATCCACTTTCTGTCTGTGTCAGTAGTTCTAAGAGAGTCTGAGTGGAGTCCAGTGAGAGGCCCAGAAGGAATCGGAGGAAAAGGTCCAGGTGTCCATTCTTACTCTGTAAGGCCTGATCCACTGCACTCCTGTGTACCTCAGACAGCCACATTCTGTCACTCTCAGGTTTTGACTTTTCTGATCTGAGTGCATTTCTGTTCTCATTTACACATGAATGAAACACAAACAAGGCAGCCAGAAACTCCTGAATGCTCAGATGCACAAAGCAGTAGACTTTCTCCTGATGCAACCCAGACTCCTCTTTAAAGATTTCTGTGCACACCCCAGAGTACACTGAAGCTTCACTGACATCAATGCCACTCTCTCTCAGGTCCTCTTCATAGAATATTAGATTGCCCTTTTGCAGCTGTAGAAAAGCCAGCTTCCCCAGTTTCAGGATCATTTCTGCATCTGATGCTGAGATCTTCTTTGGGTTTGTCTCATTGGTGCCATGATACTTCTGATTCTTCACATTGGTCTGAATGAGCAGGAAGTGTGTGTACATTTCAGTCAGAGTTCTGGGCAGTTCTCCACTGTCTGCTTTACCCAACAATGTCTCCAGAACTGTAGCAGAAATCCAGCAGAAGACTGGAATGTGACACATGATGTAGAGACTCCTGGATGACTTTATGTGTGAGATAATTCTGCTGGCCAGGTTCTGATCTCTGATTCTCTTCCTGAAGTACTCCTCCTTCTGTGGGTCATTGAACCCTCGTATCTCTGTCACCTGGTGGACACACTCAGGAGGGATCTGATTGGCTGCTGCTGGTCGGGAGGTGATCCAGAGGAGAGCAGAGGGAAGCAGATTCCCCTTAATGAGGTTGGTCAGCAGCACGTCCACTGATGCTGACTCTGTTACATCACAGCAGATCTCATTGTTCTGGAAATCTAGAGGAAGTCGACACTCATCCAGACCGTCAAAGATGAACACAACTTTGACTTTATCATGTTCAACACTTTCAATCTCTTCCAGCTGTGGAAAGTAGTGCTGGAGGAGTTGCATCAGACTGAATTCTCTCTTCTTTAAGTTCAGGTCTCGGAAAGGAAGAGTGAAGATTAAATTTATATCCTGATTGGCTTTTCCTTCTGCCCAGTCCAGAATGAACTTCTGCACAGAGACAGTTTTCCCAATGCCAGCGATGCCCTTTGTAAGCACAGTTCTGATGTGTTTCCTTTGTCCAGGTAAAGGTTTAAAGATGTCACTGCATAGGATTGCAGTCTCCTGTGTGGTTTGTCTCTTGGATGCTGCCTCAATCTGTCTGACCTCATGTTCATTATTGACCCCCCCACCTCCCCCCTCTGTGATGTAGAGCTCTGTATAGATCTCATTGAGGAGGGTTGGGTGGCCCTGCTGTACCAAACCTTCAAATATGCATTCAAACTTCTTCTTCAGATCAGATTTCAGTGTCTGTTGGGCTCTTGCAAGTTTTTCTGAGAAGAGGAAATATGACAGATAATTTACTCATATTTTAAAAAATCATCAGTTGAAAACATTGTAATGCACTTTTCCCCTTGACACAAAATTTTAAACAAGTCTGTCACACAGTGTGTTACACATCACTCCAACAATCTGCATAAATGGTGAACAGAAATAGATTCTGCCTTGTTCATGAAGACACACCAGAGTAGGGGAACTATGGAGCGTAAGGTTTTACCAACGTGAAATGAGATTAAGAGATTAAGTGAATCTACGAGATTAAGTGAACATGTACAGACAGATAATACTAGATCCATATATATATATATAAACCCATCATAGCAGTATACATAATCAGGTATATCTTCTTCTCTAAACTATATTGGCAGCTTCACAACCTGGTGCAGAGGGCCACTCAGTTTAGATGAAATTTCAGAACTTTTTCTATATCTGTTAAGATCATACAATTCTACTATCTTATTAACAGTAATAATATCATAAATTGGGTTTCATACTGATTGGCCAGTGCACGATCACTCCTTCAAATCGGCACTTTGCTCTATCTGCTTCTCTTTCAGACATTAAACTGCTAAAACTGATTCTGCCCACAGATTTTTAAATCTAAATTAATGAGCTTTTTCCAACATTTATATCCTTACATAAGGGCCCTGTGTGTTGCACATCTCTCTCAGGGCCAGGTTTACTAAGGAATAGTCACAGCACAAACACATTCACTCCTTAGTGGCTTGTTTGCAGTTGCTAATACTGATATATTAATGACTGATTTAAACAAAATAGTGTCTTACTCTTCTGCTCATCTCTCTCCAGTGAGTCTGTGGGATCCTTCTGCTTCATTTTCCTCAGGATGTGGAGTGTGATCTTCAGAGATCTCTCACTGCCACAGGTCTCCAGCATCTTCTCAACTACATGCAGGGCCTCAAGGTCCTCCTGTTGTCTCGCAGTGCATTCTGGGTAATACTGACTCAGATGGCTCTGAAACTGTTTCAACTCCTCCTTCTTCAACTTCATCAGAGTGCGCTGGAGAGACTGAAATAAACACATGAAGAGGTGTGCTGTATCAGAGAAACTGAAATAAACACATGAAGAGGTGTGCTGTATCAGAGAGACTGAAATAAACACATGAAGAGGTGTGCTGTATCAGAGAGGCTGAAATAAAGACATGAAGAGGTGTGCTGTATCAGAGTGACTGAAATAAACACATGAAGAGGTGTGCTGTATCAGAGTGACTGAAATAAACATATGAAGAGGTGTGCTGTATCAGAGAGGCTGAAATAAAGACATGAAGAGGTGTGCTGTATCAGAGAAACTGAAATAAACACATGAAGAGGTGTGCTGTGTCAGAGAGACTGAAATAAACACATGAAGAGGTGTGCTGTATCAGAGAAACTGAAATAAACACATGAAGAGGTGTGCTGTATCAGAGAGGCTGAAATAAAGACATGAAGAGGTGTGCTGTATCAGAGAGACTGAAATAAACACATGAAGACGTGTGCTGTATCAGAGAGACTGAAATAAACACATGAAGAGGTGTGCTGTATCAGAGAGGCTGAAATAAAGACATGAAGAGGTGTGCTGTATCAGAGAGACTGAAATAAAGACATGAAGAGGTGTGCTGTATCAGAGAGACTGAAATAAACACATGAAGAGGTGTGCTGTATCAGAGAGGCTGAAATAAAGACATGAAGAGGTGTGCTGTATCAGAGTGACTGAAATAAAGACATGAAGAGGTGTGCTGTATCAGAGAGACTGAAATAAACACATGAAGAGGTGTGCTGTATCAGAGAGACTGAAATAAACACATGAAGAGGTGTGCTGTATCAGAGAGACTGAAATAAACACATGAAGAGATGTGCGATAATTCACTCCAGTTCTTTGAAGTTTAGCTTTTGCTTTTGATTGATGACTTTGTAGAGGCAGTAGTTCAGATTAATCATGCTTTCCCTGACAGTAATTGAATTGTTTTGTGAATCTGGATAAATAGACTGCTGCATATCTTATGCAAGACAAACTGTGCTCTCCATGTCCGCTGCAGATTCTCAGGTTCCCAAATGCTCGCCATTTTTCAGTCCCAGGAATTTTTTATGCCCCAGAAAAGGCTGAAGTAACATTTAAAATGCTTATGATAAAAGGGATGAATCTGGTCCTGGATGATTGGCTGAAACCACATTCCAGCTCTGTGTTTATTCTTGTGTTGTGCTCCAAACGAGGAATGTGTTCCCTGCAACCTACACCCTGTGAGTGTGTTCCCTACAACCTACACCCTGTGAGTGTGTTCCCTACAACCTACACCCTGTGAGTGTGTTCCCTGCAACCTACACCCTGTGAGTGTGTTCCCTGCATCTTACATCCTATGTGTGTGTTCCCTGCCCCCTACACCCTGTGAGAGTGTTCCCTGCACCCTACACCTTGTGAGTGTGCCCCTTGCACTCTAAACCCTGTGCTAGTAGAGAGTGCAGTAGGTCAGTCTTGTCTGTGATAGTGGTTTGCCATCTCTAAGTAATTGTCTAGGCCTTAGTCAGTAACAGTGCTGCTGGGAGTTGGAGTTCCATAACAAACATGTGCCTATACTGTAATCTGTATGAGATTGTGATTCATTTGAATTAGGGGTTTTTAGCAGAGCACGTCCTTTGAATGTGTGCAATTACACCACATCGGAGTGAGAGGTTAGTCATTCTAATAGTTATGAGCCTGAAAAGAGAGGTGAAATAAAGAGTATTCTCTAAGCCAAACCCCATGACGATTAATATATAGATAAAGAGATATCACACCTTTTTTGTGGGGTTTACATTCATGCGCTGCTCTCTCCTCTCTGGACTCTTCTGTTCCAGACAGCTGGACTCTGCTGATTGCTGGACCCTGCAAAGAGGTTTGTGAGGAATCAGAGATCCGACAGAAAGAAATAAATTGTTAAAGGGGGTGATGCAGTATCCTCAGTATTTAGCTACCCAACAGCCAGTTCAGCTCACTGGTTTATCATTACAGATTTACCCACAGATTTCCACAAGAGGAAGGCCTGTTTCATCCCTAGACCATGGATGGGTGGATCTTACTTGCACAGAGTGATAGACTTCCATTCTTTATCCCCAAACACCTACCAAGCTAAGTGGTGAGCTAACAAGCTGAACATTACAGCAGCAAATATCTTTACCATACTTCTGTGAAATTAATGGTTTAACTGTGATGTTGTTATACTGTATAAGTAAATACAAGATGTGTCTCAATATTAGTCTCTACAATGGATGAAAGAGAGGTAGATTAGCAGTAAAGCTAATAGCTGCAAGATCCTTTATATCATGTTCCTGTGTTTTATGTGGTTTCATCATTGGCAACAGCAAACACTATGCTTACTACTCTGTGGCACTATATTAGCAACTGCTGCAAGTGTACTTATAAATAGCACAGAACTTGAATAGGTAAACAGCATTACACTAATATGAAACTCTACTGGTAAGTTACATGAAACTACCGAGTAGAATTTTTGAGAGAGCAGAGGGAGCGTAGAATACTGGCTGTATTCTCTATTGTTTGGACGAAACGAGCCACCATAATATCATCAATAGTGTTAATGTGCTTGTGTGGATATGTATGGTGTGTGTAAGACATGAAATACATTGCTGGCTTTGCTCATAATGCCACAACCCCATTTCATGTATAAGAGTTCTTAAAGGAACTCCTTCCTGCCCATGCCTCATCCAACAGGGAGTGAGGGTGTTTTCTCAAATGATGTTCTCAGCCCCACACTGTGAACCTTTTACCCATGCATGTGGCTCCTCCAATCTGCTGCCCAGTTTGCCAGTAGAGGGCACTACAGAGCAATGAGACAGATAATGTTACTGGTTTACAGTCTATTTTTACCTGTTTAGGCTGTGCTAACATTGCCTCACCAAAGTGAACCTCCAGTCATTGAAGCATGGGGTGCTGAACATTTTAAATAAGCTGATATTATAGGGAGGTGTCTCAAACTGCAAGTGTTGGGCAGTCAGGAGAAAAGAGAAAGATCTCCAAAACTCCAGCTATGAGTGATAAAGGTTGCTCATATTTATAGCAAATATCCCAGCAGTGTCGGGGAAACAAACATATGTGACACAGACAAAACTGGTCAATTATTTTTATGGTATCACCTCCAAACAATTGACTTAAAAATACTTCCATTCAGGAAAATAAAACCTTTTATCAATCCATATTACTGATATGACCAGATAACATTATCATCCGTACCAGCAGATAGCTGGCTTACGCTGTATATGGCAAGTGCAGTTGTTACTAACTTGAAGACCACATGCTCGATACACATGAAGTCCACATACTTGACTCTAGAAAACTGTCAGATACCTCTCTTCATATTCTGCATTACTTGGCAATGTCTCACACAAACCAAGTTAGCAATGTGGCTAGCTAAACTTGGCTCAGAGACTCCTGGGCTCCAATTACACCCTCAGTGTTTGGAAAAAGGACACAACAACTACAAGAGATGTGAACAATTTGTCGATCCCTCGATTGTCAGTTGAGTTAAGCGGGCGAAAATCAGTTTTTATTAGGTTTTTTATTTGCTTAAGTTCAATATGTGGGTCAATGACAATATTGTTGTTTTTATGGTTGCTATTTTTTATTAGCCAACTACATTTTTTTATCTGTGTAATTTCAAATGTGGATGGATGTTTAGGCTATTTTTTAAAACCAAACTTCTTGTTTCATTAAATAGAATCTTATATTAATTAGTCTTTTGAAACATGTTAATTGAGGGGTTTGAGCTTCCGTTAATAATTCTGGAATAATTTAATACACACCAAATTTTCATCTTGTGATCTGTGCTGATCACATGGCTTAATTTTGATATTATGCTATATCATAGAATTAAAAATAAAGATTTGTCTGGAATGTGTCGGCTTCAGCATCAGCTAGTTGACTGGCAGAAATGTTGTAGAACTGGCATGTTGTTCTCATACCTAGAAGCTACACAGCGCAGGTCTACTGACGATAGGTCTACTCCAGGCTTCAAACTGAGCCAGCCCAAACAGGGCCTCACAAAAACGGAGGGTGTGGGTCACTTGAATCGATCTAACATGCTGAAGGAGGGAGTGAGATATGATGCCACTGGATTCAAGCAGGCTGAGTCACAGCTAAAACATTTTCACTAAACCACAAACAACCATCTACAACCATCCTGAGATGATGGTAAATTTCCACCATCCTGAGAAAGTCTCAACGTCATCCTCTTCCTGCAGCTCTAAGGCAGCTGGGTACAGGTGACCCTGCTCTTTCTGCTGGACACAAAAATTCAAAACAGACATTGCATATTTGTTATTACAGACAATTTGGTGAATGGTGTTGAAAATTTCCAAACAATTCCAGGCAACTGTCCGACCATGCATATTCCTTCTCAACAATAAACTTGGTTGTTTGTTTAATTAGGAAATTTGGAGGAACTAATTTCCATTTTAATCTCATCCTTGTAAGCACCTCTAACTCACAGCACATGGAGACGGAGCTTCCAGTTAACCTCATCCTCTTACTGCAGCTCTAACTCACAGCACATGGAGACAGAGCTTCCAGTTAACCTCATCCTCTTACTGCAGCTCTAACTCACAGCACATGGAGACAGAGCTTCCAGTTAACCTCATCCTCTTACTGCAGCTCTAACTCACAGCACATGGAGACAGAGCTTCCAGTTAACCTCATCCTCTTACTGCAGCTCTAACTCACAGCACATGGAGTGAATATCTTATTTCATTATGCAATTAAATAAGTGATATCCAAAATGTAGAACATTTCTTTATCTCTTCTTTAAATCTATTGATTACGAAAGGTTCTACATTTTGCACAACTTCTTTGCAATTAAGCCTTAATTTTATCAGAAATTTGTTAAAGACTGATGAGTACATTGAAGAGTGTGATGAAAACGTTTCGTCCTTTTTACACAGTTCACAGCATGAACACAGATTCAGATGAATTCCTTTGGGAAAGAATAAAATTAAACTTTTTAAAGTGCTGAGGAACTGTGTCCCCACTCTACCTACAGCAGACTGTCGCCTGTAAGATTGAGGAATAAAGAAACAGCAGTGTAAATATGAACCTGTTTACCTTGGATCAGCTGGAGATTCTCCTCTTAATGTGAGTGGTGGATCCATTGACCCATCACTCTTCACTGACACACAGCTGGGTACAGGTGACCCTGCTCTCTCCACCTGGACCCTGTGAACAAAACATGGAGACAGAGCGTCCAGTTAACCTCATCCTCTTACTGCAGCTCTAACACACAGCACATGGAGACAGCGCGTCCAGTTAACCTCATCCTCTTACTGCAGCTCTAACACACAGCACATAGAGACAGAGCTTCCAGTTAACCTCATCCTCTCACTGCAGCTCTAACTCACAGCACATGGAGACAGAGCTTCCAGTTAACCTCATCCTCTTACTGCTGCTCTCACAGAACATGGAGACAGAGCTTCCAGTTAACTTCATCCTCTCACTGCAGCTCTTACTTACAGCACATGGAGACAGAGCTTCCAGTTAACCTCATCCTCTCGCTGCAGCTCTTACTAACAGCACATGGAGACAGAGCTTCCAGTTAACCTCATCCTCTTACTGCTGCTCTCACTCACAGAACATGGAGACAGAGCTTCCAGTTAACCTCATCCTCTTACTGCTGCTCTCACTCACAGAACATGGAGACAGAGCTTCCAGTTAACCTCATCCTCTTACTGCAACTCTAACTCACAGCGCATGGAGACAGAGCTTCCAGTTAACCTCATCCTCTTACTGCAGCTTTAACTGACAGTACATGGAGATACAGATTCAAAATGGATGAACATACAGGTTTATTATAAATTTACTGTTTCATTGATATAATGGCCAAGTTCTTTAGTCACTCCTGCCTCAATATGGAAAGCAAGAACTTTCTATTATAACTTTATTGTTGCCATGAACCTGTTTACCTTGGATCAGCTGGAGATTCTCCTCTTAATGTGAGTGGTGGATCCATTGACCTGTCACTCTTCACTGACAGACAGCTGGGTACAGGTGACCCTGCTCTCTCCACCTGGACCCTGTGAACAAAAAATAGTGACAGAGCGTCCAGTTAGCAGTAAAACTAAGCTTTTTTTAAGGCTTGAGCCTTGGACCCCCTGCCAGGCCCAGTGCAGCCTTCAACCCACCCAGCTGTTCTCCTGCCCCACCTACACCAGACTGTGTCCAGTGAGGGTGAGGTACAATGAAACAGTCGTGTAAATAACATCCTGTTTACTTACCTTGGATCAGCTGTGCATTCCCCTCTGAACTTGATAGGGTAACCCATTGACCCGTCACTCTTCATCGATATACAGCTGGGTACAGGTGATCCTGCTCTCTCTACCTGGACCCTGTGAACAAAACATGTTCCAGTTAACCTCATCCTCTCGCTGCAGCTCTTACTAACAGCACATGGAGACAGAGCTTCCAGTTAACCTCATCCTCTTACTGCAGCTGTAACTCACAGCACATGGAGACAGAGCTTCCAGTTAACCTCATCCTCTTACTGCAGCTCTAACTCACAGCACATGGAGACAGAGCTTCCAGTTAACCTCATCATCTTACTGCAGCTCTAACTCACAGCACATGGAGACAGAGCTTCCAGTTAACCTCATCCTCTTACTGTAGCTGTAACTCATTTATAATGTATTAATTAAAGTACAATCTGTTCCACATATTCATACCTTGTGCTTTTAGGGCTGGAGGTTCCAGTGCTGATCTCTGGCTCCTCAGAAAGACTCATTTTTGAGACAGCACCCCCTGTGTCAGGAGACTGGAACATGCCTGACCAGAATTGACCATGAAACAGTTCTGACCCAGATCTAACAGACCTGTAAACACACAGGGATAAAAATTATGAACATTTGAGCTTCATTATCCACATTTCGCTTTTTTTCTAGAGCCCTCTGACACTTCACGGATCTTCACTTAAAAATCGCCTTGTTGCCATGAGCCCAAATTGAAGGGAAATCAAAGGGCTGTACCCACATGTCAATATCACTTGGACACAACTTTGTTCAACAAGCTGAATGCTGTGGTTGAATGGTTTTTGATATTTAAGGTAGAAAATGGCCTTTGTGTGTTCGTAGGTGTATTATGGCCACAAAAACCGATCAAAATGCAATCAACCAAATCTGAAGGGAAAATACAGCTTGTGTACTGGCACCATTGTCAGTGAGGTATTTCAATAACAATTTAATCTAAAAATTGTTTGTGCATGTATGTCCATATAACTTGGATTCTATAATGTTTGAACACCTCGAGTAACGTGGTTGGAAAGTTGTTGCCATTTTGGCCATCTGAGAACCAAAAACGCAC
Source organism: Albula goreensis (assembly GCA_022829145.1). Lineage (NCBI taxonomy): Eukaryota > Metazoa > Chordata > Actinopteri > Albuliformes > Albulidae > Albula > Albula goreensis. The sequence goes on from CM040747.1 coordinate 39,081,382, forward strand.
TAGACTGTTCCTAAATGTTCTGGATGAATATCAACACACTTTTCCGGTAAATCCATGGTTTGCGTAGTCTGCTTGCGAACAAATAAATATATATTTGTAAATAAATCATGGGTCCAGTGAATTAATCAATGTTTGTATCTAGACGTTGGAAGTCCCCTCATCACCCGCCTTCAGTGCAGCCTCTCCGCTCTGGAATGTGTAACCTAATTAATTGTACAGATTTTGACGGAATTTGCCATGATATTACTGATATTACAACAGCGATTATATTCGATAGCATAGACTACAATATATCGCTTCACCACCACTTTCAACTCAAGCGCAACATCACATATTGCTGCCTATTTGAGAACTGCCTCAATGCTGCCCTAAAGTAGAAGGTTGAAGATAATGACGTTCGGCTCCGACTCAAAAGCCAAAGCAACATTTTTAAATGACATGATGTGCACCCGTTAATAACCGGTTTTGCTAACATGCATCATTTTGCAACTTCTTTAAAATGAAAATATGATTATAAGGGGTAGAGATTCTTTTGCAACATATAGCCAATCATATTTAACATTCGATTATTATAATTTTTCAGTTTTCCCCTGAAAATTCACATAAATGAAGGAAATTGACTTCCGTTAGGTGAGCATCGTTCATCATAAATAAGTACACTAACTGGATGCACAATTCAGTTCCGAGAAGCTAATTTCGCCTCGGACAATCTGATTTAAAATAGTTTTGCTACAATCTGTCGGATAGTAGATGAGAAGATTGTCGATGAGATGATTAGTTATCGGTACACAGTGATTCCGCTCAACGACTCTACAAGCTAAAGCGGACGCTTCACATTTTTTACATTTGCCTAAATGCACCCCCAGCGATTTTATCCCGGCACACCACCCCCAAGGCAGAATAACCACCTGTTAAAGATACTTACGGCGTGAAATGTACTCCTTCTCACTTCATTCTCATCTGTCCCCTTCTTTAAAATGGTGTTTCAGACCTTTTACTTTTACTTTTACTTAGACCGAATTGAGGAACTGTTTCTTACTTACTGGCCATTTTTACATTATCTTGCAGAGAAAACGTTGAGCAATCCTTGGGGAGTCCCAAGGTTTAGATTCCTTACTGTAATTCCTATAGTATCAGAGCTTTTATTAAATAGCAGCTACTGAATAAGTCTGCTTTGAAGAATTAGATATATATAACGATATACATTAGGATACAAAACAGTTAAAACATCTTGTGGTTGCATAATCTCATCTGCGTATGTTGTATGACCCTCTTAAAATGACACATAGCCTCTTCTTTCACTTCCCTTATATAGCTTCCTCCTGCAAGCTTCATGCAGCATAAAGGCCTGTGCCCCCGTGACAACAAGCCTGGCCCCGCTGTGGCCCCCCTAAAGTACTACTTAAAATGGGTAAAATTTTACTGTAGAGCTGCACACAGCGCATTGATCCGCTCAGCCCCTCCTTGCCCCGCTCTCGCTCTCTCACAAACACATTGATAACGGACCCCTTGCTCACCTATACCTATGACAGAGCGGTCTGTCACATGTGCTCCATTACAGAATGCATCCTCGGGGCGCGCTGCACGCCTCCATCCTTGTTAACTAACGTTGGCTCGCCAGTCCAGGCCAGCTAGACTGGACTATGGACTAGGAGATCAGATAATTAGCTCGCTGGCTTTTGGAAAGCTCTTCCTCTTGCAAACAGTATCATCTCTATTATGCATGTCCCAATTGACACGTATTAATTTTGATAAATTTTAGCCATAGCAACATGTTTTATATTATTATTTCAATGTTCTTTGACAAAAAGTGTTGGCAATGGAGCACTGTATATTTTTCAGTCATTTGACAAGGTGTAGCAAGCAAGCACTCACTGTATGTGTTTTTCAGTTATTTGACACAAAGTGAAGCTATTTATTGTACTTGGCAATTATAATTGCCCATCCTGTCTTCAACGTTTCTCCATGTTCGCTCCCCAATGGTGGAACGAACTCCCTGTCTTACTACGGACTGCTAAATCATTACAATCCTTCCGTCGTGGTGTGAAAACCCACCTCTTCAGGCAATATCTGGCCTAAACATCCCACGCTCAGATCAGAACTTGTTGTCCATCTATTTTTTGTTATGTATAATTATGTGTTTACATTATTTAACTGTTCTGCATCATTATTATGTAAATGTATTAGTATTTAGATTTGTTAATTGTATAATACAAATTTCATAATTTAATAATTGTATGTATTTTACTTGGCTGTGTACCATTCTTCCTGGCTATGCTATTATTACTTAGATGTAATTATTAGATTTACTGTAGCATTATTGATAGATGCAATTTAGATTTGTTGATGACTGTATCCAATCCTTGTACGTCGCCTTGGATAAAAGCGTCTGCGAAATGAATACATGTAAATGTAAATTTCACCATTTAAAATAATGGAATTTTTTTTTTAATCCATTCCGCCTTGATGACAATAACACTGTATATATCAAAATTTATGAAAACAAAAATATGATCAATGAAAATGGTCTTTTATGAAGAATTCTTACCTTGGAAACAAACGTCAGCGGCTAACGGAGGTGGCTGGCGAACGGAGGTAGGTGGCGGAGGAGGAGGAGGGAGGCCTGAACTTACTACTGTACGAACGGTACGGTACCTAAGGTACTTAAACACTAAATATTTTTTCTGCTTTTTTTTTCTTATTTTTACTTAACTGAACTTAACTAAAACAAACAAAGCAAAACTAAACTTTTAAGGAACAGGAAAAGTTAAGGAAATTTCGGTATTAATACCAAAAAAAGCACAACTCAACGACAGACAGTACACGTATGAATGGATGCTGTTACGAACACGCGCAAGTGGCCTGAGAAGCAACAAGTACAAAGGGCTGTATGTGAAGCGGCGCTTACGGGGGAAAGAGGGTTTGTGCGCAGGTTGGCAGCCTGATTTACCCCTGGCAGCCTGTGCGCGGACAAGTCGAAAGGATGATTCGTGTCGTATGTCAAAATTCCCGTTGTATTTCAAAACAAAAATTCTGCGAAATTTCAAAACGTAACTCAAAATATACGTATGTTAGGGCAATCCTGTTTCAAGGGTCCACTACAGTATGTTTCAAATGACGTTAGATAAAAACAATTTAGGTGAAATTATTTCAAAGAATTCATTTAAAATTTTCAGGCCAACTGTTTTTAATTTAATGTAAAAATAATTCCAATCTTAAATAATTTCATTAGTTAATTTATTCTTGTTTAGATTTTTTTTTTATTAATTTTTATGTTTTAAGAGAAATAAAGAAGTAGGCCTACCCTGTTGAAGCAGCGATGTCAGTTATTTCATAGCAGGCAATGAATTTTTAAACGGTTTCATTTCTTTATTCATTTACACGTTGTTTTTAATGTGTTTCTGTGCGATGTTCAGAAACTTCTCGTCAGGAGCAGTGGCGCCCCGAGAAATTTTTCATAGGGGTGGCCAGATGGGGCCACTGAAAATCTTCGGATGGCACACCAAAACTCAAAGTCATAACTGAATTTCAGGAATTCTATTATGCTGTTGTAGCACTAGCATCGCCAGAAATTTTCCTATGGGTGGCCGTGCATAGAACTTGGCGGGCCGTAACTAAAGCACACATTTACATCCATTGCAGACCCACAATTTATTTTGCATGCTCAGGGGTGGGTTTCCCGATAACGTTGCATTTTAGGATTAACGAGTGTGTTTAAGTGATTCTTAAGCAACGAACGTTCTCTCGTTACGTGGGTTTCCCAAACACAATCGTTAGACTGGGCCTTAAGAGGAACTTTGCAAAGAGCTTCTTTGACAAGCGCGTCCTCGCTAAAGCATTTGTAGTTCATAAATCGATTCTGTGGGGTTATACGTCACTCGTTTTATCCAATCAACACTGAAATACAATATTTTGAAGACACAGTGTTATCATCATATTCTAACTAAATTGATTCAGAGTGTCTATAAGCCTATAGAAATATTACAACGGAAGTTTACATGAATAAAAAATAATTATGAAAAGGTTAAATAATTAAGTAAAACTCCTTTCACCTTGTTTGCTCATTGCATTGTTGTTCAATCCAGAGCCAGATTGCTCCAATAAATTGGTATGTGGCAATGTGGAGCCTGACAGTCGGTCATGGAGGGGAAAAGGACACGGAAGTCAGAATTCACAAAGGAAGAAATCCTCATCTTGCTTGATGTAATTGAACATAAGAAAGATTTACTGTTTTCCAAGTCCTTATAAGATTACACAGGTGCAGCCATATTTGTCATTAATAAAAAGTAATTACATGATCATTTTCTTATTATTGTAAGTTAATTGGATTAAAGAGCCCAATAAAATTATTAATGTGACATTATAATGTTCAAATTTATACACTGTTACTCCAAATCAGTGAATTAAACACAAATATTTACCCATGAAATAAGCAGTATATATATATATATATATATATATATATATATATATATATATATATATATATATATAGCATGCGTATTGTGTGCGCTGAAAGAGCGGATGGCTGCGAGCGGGATCTTGAAGTCGTTCTTTGCTGTGAACGAGTGGTCTGGATCTCTCGTTAGTTAAGAGCGAACTAAAGAGACACTTTAGTTACGAACGTGTTTGGGAAACCCACGTTATTTTAAGAACGATCGTAAGAGTCATTTAAAGAGGTTCTTAGCGTAAAGAGGCTTTCGGGAAACCCACCCCAGAACATTTAGTGATTGATTCAGCGATTGTATCAGGGATTGTATCATTGTATCAGACTCATTTTGTCCAGCTCAGCGTTTCTTCCCTACACTTGTGTTTTCTCCTCTCCAACACCCCTCAAATACCCGCATATGTTATTACATTTCTCAGAGAAAAATCGTCCATGTTGAACAAGGAACACAACAACACTCTGCATCAATGGCAGTCTTGCTGTATTTTCTCCAAGCTTGACCAAAACATTGCCACATGACAGAGACAAGGAGCTGTTTGTATTTCTTTTCCATCATATTAGCCTTTTACATCTATAAAACTTTTCACACAACAGCAGACTGTAGCAGCAAAGCCAGGAGAGATAACTGGTAACCTCAAACACCCAAATAGATCTCTTAAACATGGCCTCTCCTGCTGGTATTAAAGCACACTGCCAGTTTCTTTTGAGCTCTCATTCCCATAACATATGAAAGTCTTGTAAACCAAACATGGACATCAGCAACAGTTGTGTTTTATTTTAAATATGTAAGAAAGACTTTATATAATCTGATAAAGATATACATGTAGCCTTTTCAACATCATGGTAAAAAATACTTTCACTTCTCCTTGAGGAAATGAAGTTATTTGCTCCTATACTGCTTCATGAACAAGTCTACTGTTTCACTTGAGAACTTTATCCATGTTCAAAGCCATGAATGAATTTAACTCAGCTAACTATCAGTAAGCATGAGGAAAAATGTAAGTGACAGTAAATTACTCTTTAGACATGACAGATAGCATATATGACTATCAATGTTTTATTTTTATTTGAATATCCCAATGTTAGTATACCACAATCCCAGTGAGAAAGGTAAAACTTCTGTGACACCAGCAGCTGCCCTGTCTGTGAGGAAAACTAAGAACACTTTTACAGCATCTCCTCTTACCTCTTAATCTAAAGCAGGTATAGGATTTTAACCAGTATTTCCACACACTCTGTTCAGGTAAGACCACTTTAACTGCCCCTCTGTACAGAATCTGCCCTCTCTAAGTGCCCCTCTGTACAGAGTCTGCCCTCTCTAACTGCCCCTCTGTACAGAATCTGCCCTCTCTAAGTGCCCCTCTGTACAGAGTCTGCCCTCATTAACTTCCCCTCTGTACAGAGTCTGCCCTCTCTAACTGCCCCTCTGTACAGAGTCTGCCCTCTCTAACTGCCCCTCTATACAGAGTCTGCCCTCTCTAAGTGCCCCTCTGTACAGAGTCTGCCCTCTTTAACTGCCCCTCTGTACAGAGTCTGCCCTCTCTAAGTGCCCCTCTGTACAGAGTCTGCCCTCTCTAACTGCCCCTCTGTACAGAGTCTGCCCTCTCTAAGTGCCCCTCTGTACAGAGTCTGCCCTCTTTAACTGCCCCTCTGTACAGAGTCTGCCCTCTCTAAGTGCCCCTCTGTACAGAGTCTGCCCTCTCTAACTGCCCCTCTGTACAGAGTCTGCCCTCTCTAACTGCCCCTCTGTACAGAGTCTGCCCTCTTTAACTGCCCCTCTGTACAGAGTCTGCCCTCTCTAAGTGCCCCTCTGTACAGAGTCTGCCCTCTCTAACTGCCCCTCTGTACAGAGTCTGCCCTCTCTAAGTGCCCCTCTGTACAGAGTCTGCCCTCTCTAACTGCCCCTCTATACAGAGTCTGCCCTCTCTAAGTGCCCCTCTGTACAGAGTCTGCCCTCTCTAAGTGCCCCTCTGTACAGAGTCTGCCCTCTCTAACTGCCCCTCTGTACAGAGTCTGCCCTCTCTAAGTGCCCCTCTGTACAGAGTCTGCCCTCTCTAAGTGCCCCTCTGTACAGAGTCTGCCCTCATTAACTACCCCTCTATACAGAGTCTGCCCTCTCTAAGTGCCCCTCTGTACAGAGTCTGCCCTCTCTAACTGCCCCTCTGTTCAGAGTCTGCCCTCTTTAACTGCCCCTTTGTACAGAGTCTGCCTTCTCTAACTGCCCCTCTGTACAGAGTCTGCCCTCTTTAACTGCCCCTCTGTACAGAGTCTGCCCTCTCTAACTGCCCCTCTGTACAGAGTCTGCCCTCTCTAACTGCCCCTCTGTACAGAGTCTGCCCTCTTTAACCGCCCCTCTATTTGGAGTCTGCCCTCTTTAACTGCCCCTCTGTACAGAGTCTGCCCTCTCTAACTGCCCCTCTGCACAGAGTCTGCCCTCTCTAACTGCCCCTCTGTAAAGAGTCTGCCCTCTTTAACCGCCCCTCTATTTGGAGTCTGCCCTCTTTAACTGCCCCTCTGTACAGAGTCTGCCCTCTCTAACTGCCCCTCTGTACAGAGTCTGCCCTCTCTAACTGCCCCTCTGCACAGAGTCTGCCCTCTCTAACTGCCCCTCTGTAGAAGTCTGCCCTCTCTAACTGCCCCTCTGTACAGAGTCTGCCCTCTTTAACTGCCCCTCTGTACAGAGTCTGCCCTCTCTAACTGCCCCTCTGTACAGAGTCTGCCCTCTCTAACTGCCCCTCTGTACAGAGTCTGCCCTCTTAACTGCCCCTCTGTTTGAGTCTGCCCTCTTTAACTGCCCCTCTGTACAGAGTCTGCCCTCTCTAACTGCCCCTCTGTACAGAGTCTGCCCTCTCTAACTGCCCCTCTGTACAGAGTCTGCCCTCTTTAACCGCCCCTCTATTTGGAGTCTGCCCTCTTTAACTGCCCCTCTGTACAGAGTCTGCCCTCTTTAACTGCCCCTCTGTACAGAGTCTGCCCTCTCTAACTGCCCCTCTGCACAGAGTCTGCCCTCTCTAACTGCCCCTCTGTACAGAGTCTGCCCTCTCTAACTGCCCCCCTGTACAGAGTCTGCCCTCTCTAACTGCCCCCCTGCACAGAGTCTGCCTTCTCTATCTGCCCCTCTATACAGAGTCTGCCCTCTCTAACTGCCCCTCTGCACAGAGTCTGCCCTCTCTAACTGCCCCTCTATACAGAGTCTGCCCTCTATAACTGCCCCCCTGTACGGAGTCTGCCCTCTCTAACTGCCCCTCTGTACAGAATCTGCCCTCTCTAACTGCCCCTCTGTACAGAGTCTGCCCTCTCTAACTGCCCCTCTATACAGAGTCTGCCCTCTCTAACTGCCCCTCTGCACAGAGTCTGCCCTCTCTAACTGCCCCTCTATACAGAGTCTGCCCTCTTTAACTGCCCCTCTGCACAGAGTCTGCCCTCTCTGATTGCCCCTCTATACAGAGTCTGCCCTCTCTAACTGCCCCCCTGTACGGAGTCTGCCCTCTCTAACTGCCCCTCTGCACAGAGTCTGCCCTCTCTAACTGCCCCTCTGTACAGAGTCTGCCCTCTCTAACTGCCCCTCTATACAGAGTCTGCCCTCTCTAACTGCCCCTCTGCACAGAGTCTGCCCTCTCTAACTGCCCCTCTGCACAGAGTCTGCCCTCTCTAACTGCCCCTCTATACAGAGTCTGCCCTCTCTAACTGCCCCTCTATACAGAGTCTGCCCTCTCTAACTGCCCCTCTGCACAGAGTCTGCCCTCTGTAACTGCCCCTCTATACAGAGTCTGCCCTCTCTAACTGCCCCTCTTTACAGAGTCTGCCCTCTTTACCTGCCCCTCTATACAGAGTCTGCCCTCTCTAACTGCCCCCGTACAGAATCTAAATGCTGGTAAGGTCAGCAATCGCATGTATTGGGGTGATGCAGATTTGGCAGCTTAACGTCCCCTCACAGGATTTACTCATATGCCCTTCTTGCAAGCAGCTGAAACACGGGCCTTTATCTCTCACAAAGTCCATCTGTCCTTTGTAAAGAGGCATGATGGGAGCGATGAGATGAGCGGTGAGTTTGTGGCACTGCTTACCGCCCATCACGCCCTATCACGCTTTATCTGAAGAACGATAGTGAAGCGGCCAATGGGTGCTGAATGGCAGCACCTCTGCAGTACATCATCCACAGTGTGGCCTCATTTCTGTGTTCCTCACTCCTGCTCTAATTAGCCATGGCAGTTATGAGTTTGTGAGTTTGTGGTGCTGCTCATTAGCCTGAAGAATGAAAGTGTGTGGGCACTGAATGGTTGCCCCTATGTACCTCTCCAATCGTAGCTCTCTGAAATTAATAGTATAAACGGTTCATATTTTCACATGATAAAGTAAATTGCGCCAATCTGAGATTTGACTCAGGCCCCTCTCCACTTATATCAATGAGAAGTGTCAATTTGCTGTGACCCTTCTCCTGTACTATTTTGTGTGAAGTTTTTATGAATAAGAATGCCTTTGTTCATATTGAATTTTCTTGTAACAGGAAGACAAATTTTTGTTTTGTGATGTAAACTTCTTTTGTAAGGAATAAAATTGTATTTTTAACAAATCTGTGATTTTCCATTTTTTGCTTTTATGATTGATTATCATAGTTAATCATTATTTCAAATAATCAGTTACTAATATAATACTACTAATCATCACCCATCATCCATCACTATCCACACATGACCAAAGCACGCCATATGAAGATGTGTAAATGGTGGAGCTCCACATGTGAATTGAATAATGATAAAGGATACGCATGTTGAGATTAGAAACACTATGGTTGCTTGGGTAACGGCAGCCTCAACAATGTAAAGGAATAAATGTCATGGAATTGCATTCACAACTTGCTCTTTACAGTTTACCTCACATTTTGGTTTTCCATTTGAAAATGGAAAAGGTTCAAAGTAGCTTTACAGAAAATATGTTCTCACATTTTGATAGATTCCATTGTGTATCCAGTGCTTGTGCAAATACAGAATTAGTAAAGTTGATATGAGCTTTCCCTGGCCATTTGTGACATCACAATAGCTAACGAGGGGTTGGGTGTGCATTTCGTTAAAGGGAGGAGCAGCCATTGTGACGCACTCGACAGTCTACATATTATGTGTAAAATTCCCCGTCTCACGCATGTGCAGAGCAGGTGCATTCTGTTGGATAGTAGCATACATTTTAGCACGACTAGTAGTGTCTGGCGCATAAACTATGAGTTACCAGTTAAGTTTCTTCCTTCTCAGTTTCATGCTGTCCTTGTGTCGAGGTCAATTATGCTTGCTCATCTTGTTTATTTGTCCGTTGTTGTGCATTGCTGTTTACTTCACTAATGAACATGTTTGTTGATACATATTAACACAGAAGATTAGTTATATGCATTTTACTTGCTGCAGAAGTAATGTTTCTAGCATACTAATGTTAATTATCCATTTTAGATCTGTGGTTGTATGTGAGCATTTATATAGCACTCTATTGTTACTGGAGACAAGATTCATTGTATATATTTTCTGTTTGCAGAAACCACAGCAGCACCAAGTATATCTCAGAGCCAGCAATATACCTGTAGATTTGATTCAGCAGCTGCAATTCTTTCTGACTGAAGGATTAGGCCAGTTAGTGTATGACCAGCTCAGTGGCATACAACAATATCTCACATACCATAACTACATATAACTACGTTAGAATTTAGATAAAACAATACGATATTCTAACAGTCAAACAGAAGTGTTCTGCTTTACTGTGAGAAGGTGGGTGGCCCCTTGTGATGCTAGCAGTTGGCTACATGTTCATCACAGCAGTCAGATTGTACACTAATACTAAAGTGCAACATTCAGACTCTCAAACATGTTTTGCTTGATTGTTGCTTTCCTCTGATGTTTCTACAGAATTTTCAGTTTCTTACCAATTTCAGTTGCACCAAAGCCACCAAATTCAACACTTATGTACATCAGCTCTCGTTTTGTGACTTCTCTATTGTTACCCCATATCAGTTTCTGTTACCCTGAATAGCTGGCTTGCTAACGAGCTACATCATAATGTAAAACACTAAAACTCTTGCAATATCTGTACCCAACCAATTCATTTTGTTGTAATGACATAGAGACTCCGCATTTGAGGAAAAGCTTGAGGTATCTACTCACAAGTCTGAAGGATGTAACTGTCCAAGAAGATAGTGGAACAAAATATTGTTTTCTATTACAGTAAGTGACTGGTAAATTTTGGTATGATATAGTTGCAATCCATGACAAGTTCAAATGACATATTAATTGATAGCTGTTTGCATTTTAAGAACATTCCTATTGTGACATCATAGAGGCTGAAATACTGAAAATTCTAAACCACTTGAACCTATAACTGTTGCTGGGAAACAGAATAGTGAATTCTGTCCAATTCTATGTTCTAAATTGAAAAAAATGCAATGTTTTAAATAACATTAAGAATTTACAGTGCTGAACAAGCAACAATTCATGACTGAGTTATTCTTGCTTACCCAATGGTGTTAAAACACATTCTAGCACTGTGCTCATATAACAATTCACATAAAATCCATTCTAGAATTTAGAAACAATACTGACACATACTTTTTAGATGACCAAAGGCATAAATAAAGAAAAGCAAAAAGAAGTATTCACCTTTTGTAAAATGCATTGAGGAATATGGAATCACATGTATTGGTTTAAACCAGTAGGACCCCTGGAGGCTGGTCCATAGAGGTAAGGGAGAATGGTCCTCCACTATGTTTTGAGAGGAAAGACTATATATATATATATATATATACTGACAGGCTAAACTTCAGTAGTTCAGTTATTACCTCCAGAAGCTCTCACACCTAATATAATGTTTGAGCATTTTCATGCCTGTACATCTGACAGTTTCAAAGCCCCATGGATGAATAATTATGGTTATATGAAATACCTTTTTAAAAAATAAGTGGATTCATATAAGAGGAGGCTGGTCCATAGAGGAGAGGGAGGGTGCTCCACCCCTGTTTGTGAGAGGGAAGAGGAAGACTGTAAAATAAAAATTGTAGATGTATGAAAAATCTAAGGAATAACATTTAGGCAACAGAGAGTAATGGCAAAGAAGAATATGTATTAATTAAATAATTATGTTAATGAATAAGGATAATTTTGCAACATAAAGTTGTGTGTTATACTGATGTAATGAAAGCTGTAACAAAGCAGCCATGGAAAAGTACTGGGGAGTGTTGCTAGAAAGAGAATATGTTGCTGTGACCTTAGGTCAAGAGGAACTCATAGCAGAGAGAACAAACCTGTGGTTAAAAACAGGGAAGAACGTATGTATTATCAGCCTAACGTGCGGCGCTGATCTATGCAAAACAGGAAAAGGGAGAGACAGGAGTGAGGTGAATATGTCTGAGCAAAGATAAAGAGATGCTGTAATGTGTAAAAAAGAAAATAGGAGCCACCGCAGTTCACCAAAGAAACTGCCTGACAACTAGCGTGTAAGTGAAGGGAGTCAGATTTACGAGCCACTTAGAATGTGCCACTTAGAAAAAGCAACACCCCAGGAAAAACTACAATGTTTTGTAATGATAAATACTGGGTCAGGGAAATATAGCGAGTCAGACTTCATGAATTGATACACTCTATTGATTGTCAGGGACAGGAGGATCTCGACCGAGAGCTCTGTATGCTTTATTCACTCACTGCTTAATAAACAGATAGATTGGTAACCGAATATCTTCTCCTATCGCTTCATTAAAAGAACAATTTCTGTCTCACATAGAAAGGCGAGAAATATCGGGTAGAATGGGCGAAAATCCAACAAAATATATTTGAAATCTAATATTGGAAGACCTTGCTGTCATTAATTTAAAACATAAACTTTTACATGAGTAAAAACCTCTTGGGTACAGTTCTCCTTTATTTAAACTCTGAAAAATTCAAACCCTCAATATCAACCTCCAAGTCCCCCAGGTGAGGAACAACACTGCCCGTCCTCCGTAGGGGCCGAAGCACTCAGATTAACTCACTGCATTATATTTTTTCTCTCTCAGCCTGTGATTGGCCAGAAAACGTTATTTGGCATTTCATGGGAGGTGGCCCTCCCTTCCTGATTGACATCGCACAACCACAGGTGCGGCGTTCTTGAGAAGAGCACGACTCTGTTTCAAATCACCCACCTATTTTTTGTTGGTCAAAAGACTTAACTGATCGTAGATGCTTCAACAATCAGTGAAAAAACACTTGTCATTTTGTCCAGTGCTGACAAGACAGAGAAAAGAGAGCTTCACATAAGAAACTGACAATAGCGTTAATTAAAATGTTGCATTGTTTGAGGTAGTTTACCATTGTGCTCCAGATTTTCTTAAATTGTCTTCAACTAAACCATTCTACATCAAGCAGATATCAGAGTCACCTAAATTCAAAACGCATACCGGTGACATAAGAAGTGAATTATGTCCATAAGTATTATTGCATGTTTTCTCCTGGATGCATTCAGAAATCTGTGAGTAGTTTGAATATTTGCATTTGCACATCGACAATAACTTACATTGACAAGGCAGAGTGGAAAATGACAAATAAATTTGTTATTGTTTATAAGTTCATGGGGAAAAAATGGACACTGGAGACTGCCATGGCATGGTTAGTTTTGTGGGTAGTGGAAGAGGAACGGACAGGCAAGGGAATGTTGTGGATTATCATTCCATACTCTGGGGAATGAGACTCTGGTAAACTCAAGCTCCATAAGTATTTATTTACAGGAAGCGGAAAGGTGTTACAGAATGACTCTATGGAGAGCTGAGGAGAAAAAGACTAAACAAGCATTTTATAGCAGCTATAGCTCCACTTAGGGTGAATAATTGGATGTGTTATTTAAGCAATTTTAAAATTAAACTGTTCATTTGAACTATTCAGAAAAAATTATACACATGAATAAAAATGCAAACATCTCTAGGTAACGAATATAGAAGGTGGTAACATAATGATAAACATTAACTATTTGCAAAAACTATATCATTTTATGATGAAATACTACTTAACTCAAATCTCATAACTAATAAAAACCAATTAAATTTCATTCAGGGAAATCACATTTTAATTGTACTTAATTCAATTCTCTGTGCAGTTCCCATAGATGATGACCTCATACATTCGAAGATGTGATACTTATGCAAAAATGCATGAATGACCATATTCTTGAATCATACTTACAGACTAATAATTCTTGGGAAACAATCCAATGTACTTTAAAGATGTGCCTTTACATACAGTCGCCACAGGAGGGAGACAGAGCAGCACTTTTGCATCTGATGTAATAACACTGTAATAACAGAGTTGAAGCTAAGTTTAGCATCAAATCCTGAACTATATTTCCATGCAAATATTAGTGAACATTCAAATTTGGGAAAAACGAAACACAAAATGAATGTTGTTTAAAAAGAAACATGAAACAGAGAGAACAACACTGCTGCCCCTCATTTAATGTCATGAGTACACAAAGTTTGCAGTGTTACCTAATACACTGTCTGTTACTCTTTATATTACTGTGTGTTACTCTCACCCTACACTGAGAGGCACTCCTGAGCAGGAACACATCAGATCAGAGCTCGATTATTCCCCTCTCAGAATTACCCAGTTTAAATGAAACTGAGTTATTACCAATCAGGATAATGTTCAGATCACATCCAGTTAATTTAGCATGTTTATGTAGGAAAGCAGCAAACGCCTCATTCACTGTAGTGCAGAAACAGCAATGGCTGCAGAAGCCAGACCTGACTGGTAATTTAGTACAATGGGAATCAATCACAATATGCATTACTTGTCAGTGCAGTAGTGATAGAGGATAACTAACTTATAACTAACTTAACCCATAGCATTAACATGAGTCAAAACCCGAGGTTTCTTCATGCAGTTTCACCTGCTCAAAGGCCAATGCTGCATCTATAGAGATGAGTCAGAGGAGGGGTGTATGTGCTGTTTAACAGGGGTACATGTGAGAAAAAGAATATAATGGCAAAATGTGAATGATGCTGGTTTGGATTGTGATCCTGCTGTCCAGACACTGTAACACCAGTGCTAAACTGCTCTGTCTGTGTCACAGCCCATAAACCCTAGTCTGCCTCCACAGCACTGCTGGGCTACAAGTGCCTGCTGTACCCAGGAAGACCATTTGCATAGAGAAGACACTTTGCATTGGCAGCACATGCTTCAGTGCTCTGGGAGTGTTTATAGTCCTGTGAGTTTAACACTTGATGACTGAGAGCTGTCCTTCATGGCAACAGAACCCACAGCAACAATGACTTTTATCACCATCTTCATCTGGGCACTCGCTTTCTGCATCCAGGGTGAGATTCATGAAAAATAATCAAATAGAAATGTTGCCTTCTAGTTTAATAAAATTGAGGTATGGTGCTTAAAGTAACTGTATTAAATAACTGCCTGGGCAATAGTGTGACAGTCTAATGTGCCTATGGATAATATTAATGTGTTTTTATTCTTCTCTTCAGAATGCACAGGACAGGTGACTGTGACTCAGACTCCTGCTGGTAAATCTGCTCTCACAGGAGACACTGTCATCCTGAGCTGTCGAACCAGCCCTGCAGTTGCTAAAGACAGTTACGGTGAAAGGATGGCCTGGCATCAGCAGAAAGCTGGAGAAGCTCCTAAACTCCTGATCTATGCTGCAACAACGCGTAACTCAGGGATTCCTGATCGATTCAGTGGCAGTGGATCTGGGACTGACTTCACTCTGACCATCAGTGGAGTCCAGGCTGAAGATGCAGGAGATTACTACTGTCAGAGTGAACACTGGACCAGCAGCAGTGCTGTGTTCACACAGTGATAGAGAGCCGTACAAAAACCTCCCTTAGTCAGACTGCACAGAGACTGCACTGCTGCAGCTGGGACCTACTGCAGGTGCTGAGGGGGGAGGCACTGACCCGGGACACTGAGGGGTTCTGCTCCAGCACACTGAGCTTCAGTGGTTCAATAAACTCTCATACATCTAATTCACATCTAATACACAAATATACTGACACTGAATTCTAGGTCAGGATATTTGGGCCTTGAGAGGGAATGATGGTTACTTCCAATTCAACACAGGGGGCAGTTGCCCTCTCTGGTGCCCTTTGGCTCAAGAAATGCCACAGAAGTGCCCTCTGGAGCTGCCCTATGTATGAGAAAATGTGATAAAATGTCCTCTAAAGTGCCCTTTCAGTGGAGAAAAAGGTGATAAAGCGCCCTCTTGAGTTGCCCTATGTATGAGAAAAGGTAATAAAATATAACTTTATCATGAGTGTGTTAACTTTATAATCCTCTTATCACTTCTGCCTTGTGTCATGGGGATTGTGTCTTCCCTGGTTATATAGCACTGAGTTTATTCTATATTAGACTCAGAGCTTTGCTTATTGATACAGTACCTTACTCACTGGGCAATATCGGGTTAGTTTGTATGTATACTGTATGTTTCTTTTTCAATATCAGTGTCACAAATCAGGCTTGGACTCAAGTGCGGATGAAACCAGGACAGGTTCAAAAAGGGTGATTACTTCTTAAGTACAAATCACAAAACCAGAATCATAGTCGGGGAGCAGGCAGGGTCAAAGCCAGAAAACAGAGGCCAGAGGCAAACAATCCAAAACAACAGGCAACAAGGTAAAGTCAACAAACAGGCAGAGAATTAAAAACAGGCAGGAACAAGACTGGGAAAGCACTGGCGCAAATTGGCAAAGAACACAGGAAGAGGCAGGGTGTAAGTAGGCAGAATAATGAGGAGAAATGGGGAACAGGTGAGCAGGCAGGCAGGTGAATCTTGTCAGGTGATGAGAGCAGGGGGAGCAGGGGGCGGGGCTGACACACAGGGAAACTGAAAACGAAAGCATGTGGCAGACACGGACAGGGAAAAACAAACACAAACCTCGGCTAAGAGACCGGCGTACTGACAATCAAGCCCAAAGAAAATACCGAAACATATTTTAATTCTCACTGCCACATTTATGGGAACATTAATCGGGGATTAGCTCAAATGGTAGAGTGCTCGCTTAGCATGCGAGAGGTAGCGGGATCGATGCCTGCATCCTCCAAGCATCAGCTTACAGGGGTAGCCTGTAGCATAGTGGCTAAGATAAATGATCAAGACCCCTGAGGTCCAGCACTTTAACCACCATCACTGTCAGGCCCCTAACCCCACATTGCTCCCAGGGGGGACTGGCCCCTGGTCATCCTATTTAACTGCAAGTTGCTTTGGATAAAAGCATCAGCTAAATGACTATAATGCAATATCAAGGATAGATAAGCAAAATCTATTATATTTACACATGTAATATACTCCAGAATAATCTGTTCCTCAGAGAGCTGCTGTCTTTTTGGCCCTGCTGTCCTGGGACCAGAGCAGAAGTGCTGACATTTGGAAATAAACAGTGGAGAGTGCACAAACCATGTGTGCCGTAAAGTGCAGCCATTTCACATCACAACCTCTCAGACCAGAGTCAATATGAATATCATATCAAATACAGCTACAATACAACACACAATTCACCTCTGAGCTCAAGAAAATGATTGACTCTACTCTGAGTGATAATGTATTGATATGAAACACTTCAATGTAAGCGAAACTCTCGCATCGAGGAGGAGGAGATGTAATGTGTGGGAGCTAGCGAGAAAAAAGCCTTGTTTTGAAAAAAAAAAACATTGTTTTACATTGTATTTCAGTCAATATTCATCCATTTAAGATGTAACATGCCGTATGTATCAGCCATAGGTTTCATGGAATGTTGACTTAGCGTCCACTAACACCCTACCAAGTATGTCATGGTTATTTAAACAGACAGCAACAAGTTCAAGTGACAGCAACAAGTGATTTATGAAGCTAGTCATGGCGACTGCAGCACCCCCAGCAACAAAAAAAAAATTACACAAAACAAACAGTGGTATCTGGGAGCACTTTACAATCAGTCCATCTGATACAACTAAAGTCAAATTCAAATTGTTTAAGGTCACAATAAGCAGAGGCAGGGATGTGAAACACCTATCAACATCTGTAATGCACAACCATATGCATTTCAAACATTCTGTTGTGACCGTGTCTGCCCAGGCTCCCCCAGCAAGGGCTAATACACAGCCACAACCAGCCTCCATTCAGTTACCCCAGCAAGGACTAATACACAGCCACAACCAGCCTCCGTTCAGTTCCCCCAGCAAGGGCTAATACACAGCCACAACCAGCCTCCGTTCAGTTCCCCCAGCAAGGGCTAATACACAGCCACAACCAGCCTCCGTTCAGTTCCCCCAGCAAGGGCTAATACACAGCCACAACCAGCCTCCGTTCAGTTCCCCAGCAAGGACTAATACACAGCCACAACCAGCCTCCATTCAGTTCCCCCAGCAAGGACTAATACACAGCCACAACCAGCCTCCGTTCAGTTACCCCAGCAAGGGCTAATACACAGCCACAACCAGCCTCCATTCAGTTCCCCAGCAAGGACTAATACACAGCCACAACCAGCCTCCGTTCAGTTACCCCAGCAAGGGCTAATACACAGCCACAACCAGCCTCCATTCAGTTATCCCAGCAAGGGCTAATACACAGCAACAACCAGCCTCCGTTCAGTTCCCCCAGCAAGGGCTAATACACAGCCATGACCAGCCTCCGTTCAGTTCCCCCAGCAAGGGCTAATACTCAGCCACAACCAGCCTCCGTTCAGTTCCCCAGCAAGGGCTAATACACAGCCACAACCAGCCTCCGTTCAGTTCCCCCAGCAAGGGCTAATACACAGCCCCAACCAGCCTCCGTTCAGTTCCCCAGCAAGGGCTAATACACAGCCACAACCAGCCTCCGTTCAGTTACCCCAGCAAGGGCTAATACACAGCCACAACCAGCCTCCGTTCAGTTCCCCCAGCAAGGGCTAATACACAGCCACAACCAGCCTCCGTTCAGTTACCCCAGCAAGGGCTAATACACAGCCACAACCAGCCTCCGTTCAGTTCCCCCAGCAAGGGCTAATACACAGCCACAACCAGCCTCCGTTCAGTTCCCCCAGCAAGGGCAAATACACAGCCATAACCAGCCTCCATTCAGTTCCCCCAGCAAGGGCTAATACACAGCCACAACCAGCCTCCGTTCAGTTACCCCAGCAAGGGCTAACACACAGCCACAACCAGCCTCCGTTCAGCTCCCCCAGCAAGGGCTAATACACAGCCACAACCAGCCTCCTCTTTGTCACCCATAATGGCTGCGTTCAATTCAAAAACACTGTACCACTGACATTTGGACGAGCAAGTTTTCCACTCATGCCTACATGTCACTCACAGGGCATTGGGTAGGACGTGAGATCACTGGATCTGGGGCAGTGACACACAGACAGGGTCACTGCCCGACTCAAAATGGCCATGATCAGTGTGGATCACTGCAGTGAATATATTAGATCAGCTCCAGAACCTCATCACAGCATGGCAAAATGAGGTCAATGGTCAGTTTTTTGTACAGTTGTTTGTAACGGACAATTCCTCAAACATGGTGAAGGCCATCGCTGATGGCGGCTTTGTGCACATCAGGTGCATGGCTCATTCTCTGCGCTTGGTCGTTTCAAATGCTCTGAAACAGCGGCGAGCAGCGAGCCATTCCATCACGACCGGCAGGAAAATCACAGAGTTTGTACATCGCTCAAACAAGGCCGCTGTGAGACTCCACGAAATTCAGGAGGAGATTGGCCTCCCTGTGAACGCCCTGGTGCATGACGTGTCCACCAGGTGGAATTCTACATTCCATACGCTCCAGCGGCTGCTAGAGCAGAAAAGGGCACTCATTGCCATGGGCACACAGATGGATTTAGGGGCTCATTCTCGCAGCACCAATGACGCATAGTGGAGGCCACAGTCAAGATACTGCAGCCTTTTCAGGAAGCAACCCACAATGTCTGTGAGGATGTTGCATCTCTGTCCTCAGTTATCCTGTGTGCAGGCTCTCAGAGCTTCCTTGGGTAACTTGATGGAGCCCCCCCCCCTAAACTAGCTGGGGGACACTGACCAGTCAGTTTGATTTTGGAAAGTGAAGCTTTATGGATTAAAAGAGTCGTTTAAACATTGTCTCATTGGTGGTGGGGTTCAGATGGTTTGCAGTCTATCCAAACAGTTCAGTAGGGGGGAAAAATAAAGAATAATATAAAACAGGCAAAAAAGTTCATGTATTTCTGTTATGTAATTACTGTTGTAAAGTAGTAATTCACATTTCCCTGGCGACCTGCAGTAACGATTACACATCATGAAACGCCAGCGCATTGGAATTTAAGTCTATTCCCTTCAACAGAAAGATGTTTTTTGATATATCTTCACTGTGAATCGTTTCTATTTCCAATGCAGAACAGAATCTTTCTTAAAAACAAAGTTAAAAATAAAAAGAGAGAGAGACAGAGATGAATAGTACAGTATGAGGATGTGGAAATACATTTCATAATTAATGATATGCCAATATTAAATCAATTTGATGCTTTGAAGGCACAAAAATTGCATTGCCAATGAATATTAGTTTAGAAAATAAATTTGCCCAATTTAACGTGACTTCCGGTAAAAACCACGCCCACCTCCAGTCTTCTATCCAAATACAGAGACAGAGACATATAAGTTTGTTGGTTGAACAGATAGAGATACAGATAATGACGTCTCTGTACACCTCTTGTGCGGAAACAATCATAGTTCTCACCCTTTTAAGCAGCAGGGTCTTCTAAACCACCCTGCAATGTCATGATTGTAATTTCTAAATGTTAATGTGTGAAGCAGTGACGTGCGGTGAGGTTCATAACTGGTGAGGCACTGACGTCATCAGAATCAGATTTGCAAATAGATGCATAGATTGACAGCAGTTTACAGGTTATGTTTCACTTCACACATACAAGCAATCCTTTCAGCTCCGGCGTTGGTCTTCCTTCAGTTATTATCTCCTGCTTCGATTGAAAGTCCACTTGAGAAAACTGTTTTAGTGTCGAAATGTAGTCATCCATGTTGAAAGTCGGGATAGGCGAGAGGAAAAAAATAATCTCTATCTCTAATAATCTATCGCTGCACTTGACTTGCTTACCGTATCGTTTAGCCTAGCTCGCTGTCACTTACTCTGCAGTTGTGGAGTGACAAGACGAATGTCTGGGATCTTGAGCGCCCCCTGCCATGAGGCAAGAGAACTGCCTGCCTCACCTCCAACCTGTTCTCTGCCGTTTATAATCGCTCAGCACACGAAACACGTTACACAAACACAGTTGGTGACAAAAAGCACTGTACATTATATACATAAGCTAAATTATTGAAAATCAGTTTACATATTAAATGTGTTTAAACCATTTTATTGACGCCGTACAGCAACATGCTCTCTCCGCTTAGCAGCCAGCGCAGTTAGCCAGGGGTTGCGCAATCCAAGGTGAGGCTGAGCTCGCTGCTGCCTCACCGGCATCGCTTCCAAGCATTTGAATGGGAAATTAAGAAAATTCAGCGATTTTGAAGAAAGAATAATCGAAATTGGTGAAGCTAAATGAAAAATAAATATTTTTTAGTACAAACCACCGGATGAATATAACAATTTAAATTATTTTATTATTATATATTTTCTTTCTTTCCATGATGGCTGGTGAGGCACTGCCTCACCTGCCTCCCCTGACCGCACGTCACTGGTGTGAAGTGAACTGTGACTCCATGTCAAACCAGAGTGACTGACACCTCTGCTGCTGTCCTGGTGCTGCTGTTGAACTCTCTCTCTCTGTCACAGCCCACAGTCTCCAGTCCACAGCACTGCTGGGCTACAAGTGCCTGCTGTACCCAGGAAGATCATTTGCATAGAGAAGACACTTTGCATTGGCAGCACATGCTTCAGTGCTCTGGGAGTGTTTATAGTCCTGTGAGTTTAACACTTGATGACTGAGAGCTGTCCTTCATGGCAACAGAACCCACAGCAACAATGACTTTTATCACCATCTTCATCTGGGCACTCGCTTTCTACATTCAGGGTGAGATTCACAAAAACAATATTTAAATAGATATGATATTTTTAATTTTAATCAAAGGGAAGTATATGGCTGGAATTAACCATATGACACTCTGTGCATAACTGTCAGGGCAGAGGAGTGACATTCTAATGTGCCAACAGAACGTTTTAATATTTATTTTTTATTCTTCTTTTCAGAATGCACAGGACAGGTGACTGTGACTCAGACTCCTGCTGGTAAATCTGCTCTCATAGGAGACACTGTCACTCTGAGCTGTAGAACCAGCCCTGCAGTTCATGTCTATAGTGGTTATCACCACCTAGCCTGGTACCAGCAGAAACCTGGAGAAGCTCCTAAACTCCTGATCAAGTATGCAAATCAGCGTATCTCAGGGATTCCTGATCGATTCAGTGGCAGTGGATCTGGGACTGACTTCACTCTGACCATCAGTGGAGTCCAGGCTGAAGATGCAGGAGATTACTACTGTCAGAGTCAACACTACATCAGCAGTAGCTGGGTGTTCACACAGTGATAGAGAGCCGTACAAAAACCCCCCTCAGTCAGACTGCACAGAGACTGCACTGCTGCAGCTGGGACCTACTGCAGGTGCTGAGGGGGGAGGCACTGACCCGGGACACTGAGGGGTTCTGCTCCAGCACACTGAGCTTCAGTGGTTCAGTTATAACTCTCTCACACTCTGTAATCAATTACAAATGTAGGAGCTGCTTCAACACTGAGCTTCAGTGACTCAGGAATAACTCAGTCACACTCTGTATCTCACCCTGTTGTAGCAGCTTCTTAAACACTGAGCCTCAGGAGTTCACTCAACTCCAGAAGTAACTCCTGCTGCACTCCTATCCTGACACTGATTCAAATGTTCAGAATATCTAAGCCAATTAATGACAGAAAAATTCTGACACTGAAAATTCAAAACTGCCCAGATGAATGAGTACTAGTCCATAATATGTATTTTTAATGATAAAAGTTTTAAAGTAAAGCAGGTGTATGTAACTTCCCAAGAAATAGGAGCAGTGTTAATTTGTCAGGGCAGTCCAGAGTGCTCTCCTCCATTACACACACTGACCACAGGAGGGAGACAGAGCCCATCTGCTGCTCATGATACAATTACATGATAATAGAGGAGACCTGATGCTGCAGAGACACGTTATGTGAAATATACTGAGATACTGTGTGGTACATCGAAAAACATTTAATGATATTTAATATTGTTCCATATGTTTGTGGTAGCTGTAATGCCTGCTCTAGCTCTATGTAGCAAATTTACTGAATTTGACTGAAAAAGTAATAGGTGTTTTTTTTATTTTAATAATTTTTTTATTTTTATTTTTCACTAAAATTGTGTTGTCTTACCGAAAATACATATTTTTGGATGTAAGAGCAAGATGACCCCATTGTGTTGCAACCCAATAAGGTACAAAAAACAGGACTAAAGAATCACACCTTTCATCTGGCCCTTCACCTTAACACATGTATAACAGTAGAACAGAAGCAGTAGTGTTAGCAGGGAGAACAGCCGAGCTATCGCTGAGCTAAGAGAGGAGGCTGCCACTCTGAGGCAGGACAACCAGGCCCTGAGAGCCCAGCTGGCTGCTATAAAAGAGCACATGCAACACAGGGAGAGATCTTTCATCAAGGAGATACAGCACCTATGAGAGCAGCTTCAGGAGCTCATATGTACTTCATGTACCACTGGAAACACACACACTGACACACAAACCATTCCCCTCAAAACAACACACCTTCCAATGACACAAACTACACTCTGTGCACAGCCCCCTGCCAAACTACTGGCCCAGAGAGACACAACCACTCCTCCTGACACAACGCAATCAACAGGGTCCAACAGCCCCCCCAGCACACAGGCCGACACCCCCTCCCTCCCAGACTCACACCCTTCCCCAAACACACACCCTCGATCTGCATTACAACCCCCAACAGAAAACAACAAACACCACCAGGAGCTCTGCATTACAACCCCCAACAGAAAACAACAAACACCACCAGAAGCTGAAGAGTTCGTTGTAATGGCTCTTTGACGAAAGTCCCCCTGCACCACAGGTCACCATCCTTAAAGTCCACACCAGCCTCACAGCACTGCCCAGCCCTCCAGGGCCCCTCCAGCACCCATCCACCTGCAGAGCTCCAGCCCTGTACCTCCCAGAGCACACCCCCAGCAGAATAAACCCAGCTACACTGCAGCCCTGTACCTCCCAGAGCACACCCCCATCAGAATAAACCCAGCTACACTCCAGCCCTGTACCTCCCAGAGCACACCCCCATCAGAATAAACCCAGCTACACTGCAGCCCTGTACCTCCCAGAGCACACCCCCAACAGAATAAACCCAGCTACACTGCAGCCCTGTACCTCCCAGAGCACACCCCTAACAGAATAAACCCAGCTACACTCCAGCCCTGTACCTCCCAGAGCACACCCCCATCAGAATAAACCCAGCTACACTGCAGCCCTGTACCTCCCAGAGCACACCCCCAGCAGAATAAACCCAGTTACACTGCAGCCCTGTACCTCCCAGAGCACACCCCCAGCAGAATAAACCCAGCTACACTGCAGCCCTGTACCTCACCTCCTGCCCCACCAGCCCCTGCTTCTGAGCTGGGTGAGATCAAACACTGCCTCACCGTCCTGTGTGCCAGGCTGCTCAATTACATGTTGGTCAATACTTTGTAAAATATGAAATATGTGTAACTTAACATTGAAATACTTCCTACCATGAAAAAGTTTGATTTTGAATGTGTTTTTGTTTCACTTAAAAATGTCGTGATCCTTTGATTCAGACCCTGAATTTCTCAAATGTGTCTCAGATGTTGATACTTCAATCCTTGTTGAAACTTGGTCCTCCAGGCGATGGTGAAATAATTGTGCCCTCAATTAAAAGAAGGGAGGTGCGGCATGGCAGAGACTCGGGGGGGTATTGGTACGAAGGGGAACTTACCAAACACATCACAGCTGTGAAAAAAAGAATCAACTCATATTTGGCTAAAAATAAATAAAATAAACACTGCAAATTGGGAAAATGATGCATACCTGTGTGCAGTTTACTCTGCCCCACACAAGTCTCCTTATTATAATGAAGAATCTTTAATACCCTACACACACAGACCTGCCATTTCCAGGCCCACAGTTGTGTGCTGCTGTATGGAGACTTCAAGACAAGAACTGGGACAGAACCTGATTTTACTGACCCACAGGGAAACAGCCATGTGTTTGGGAATGCCCCTCTGTACCAACCAACAAACAGCAAAAGAAAGAACCCCGACAGCACAGTGAATAAGAACGGTAAGGAGTTAGTGCATCCCTGTCAAGCCTTAAGTGCGTATATCATTAATGGCAGATCAGAGGGGACTCTTTAGGTCGGCTCACATATTGCTCGGCTCTCGGGGCTTGTGTTGTGGAATATGTTGCATCTGACATGGACCCCTCCTCCATCAATGCATTCACTGACAGTGTCAAACTCCCCTATCAGACCGTAATCAAATCAGTGTGTTTCTGGAAAGATCTGAACAAACCAGAGACTCTCATACAGAGCCCAGTAAGCTGTATAACCTACATAAATCATACAGAGGGGCTGAAAACAGTGCAGATGATTTCATCAATGCAATGAGTTCAGATGAATTAACTGACTCTATGAACATGTTCATCAATACGCTCTACCTAAATAACAGAGCAGGACTAAACCACAGCGGCCCCATCTGCTCCCATATGCCATGGGGATTGTGTCTCCTCAGGTTATACAGCACTGAGTCTATTCTGTATTACACTCACTGCTTTGCTTATAGATACAATACCGTACTCACTGGGCCCCTATTATATCCCAAAATCAGTTTTGTTTGTATGTGATTTCTTTTTCTTTTTTCAATATCAGGCCCAAAGAAAATACATGAACATATTTTAATGCTTACTGGAATATTTATGGAAACATAAAGGATAGATAAGCAAAATACATCATATTTACACATGTAATATACTTCAGAATAATCTGTTCCTCAGAGAGCTGCTGTCTTTTTGGCTCTGCTGTTCTGGGACCAGAGCAGAAGTGCTGACATTTGAAAATTAACAGTGGAGAGTGCACAAACCATGTGTGTTATAAAGTGCAGCCATCTCACATCACAACCTCTCAGACCAGAGTCAATATGAATATCATATCAAATTCAGCTACAATACAACACAGGATTCACCTCTGAGCTCAAAAAAATGTTTGACTTTTCTCTGAATGATTATGTACTGATATGAATCATGCTTCAGCCTAAAGTCATATTGATTCTGTGGAATATTATAATCAGTGAAACAGGAATCTTGTGTCTCAGTGTCCCTGGCTGTTGTGCAGGAGGTGCAGAGAAGGCTCGGGGTAACTTTATTTAACCCCCTCCTGCCCTGTCAGAGGGGAGAAGGCTTTGGGTGAGGTCGGACCCCTATACAGCCAAAGGAAGAGACATTTGGGGACTGATTGCCTCATCTGTTGTTTATTTGTAAATATTCACAGTTTATTCATTATTACTTCAGTTTGTTTACTTTTTAAAGTTCTCACTTTCATAAATTTGTCACCATTCACCCTGTTTTTCTGTGTTGTCCTCTTGTTGACCACTCACCACCCTCACATGTGACATCAATCAGATTTTGAAAGAAGTCAACTACTTGATGACAGAAGTGCAGATGCTTTAATCATTAAAACGATGACACAAAAAAGCACACAAAATGATTTTATGTGTCAAAACGAACAGTGCCAAAATCAGGACAGTGTATTTTCATCAAGGAACAACTACAACTTGAAAGAGGAAAAGAGATTGAAAAGTTGGATCTCATCCATGGAGACAGACAGATGCTTAAGAGGATTCTAATGAAAAGTCAACAATGAGCCCCAAAAATGAGCTCAGAAGTGAATCTGCACCTCACTTATACAGCCAGTGCAGATGCAGTCAGAGTGCTCTCCCTTTTAAGCAGCAGGGTCTTCTAAACCACCCTGCAATGTCATGATTGTAATTTCTGTAAATGTTAATGTGTGAAGTGAACTGTGACTCTATGTCAAACCAGAGTGACTGACACCTCTGCTGCTGTCCTGGTGCTGCTGTTGAACTCTCTCTCTGTCACAGCCCACAGTCTCCAGTCCACAGCACTGCTGGGCTACAAGTGCCTGCTGTACCCAGGAAGACCATTTGCATAGAGAAGACACTTTGCATTGGCAGCACATGCTTCAGTGCTCTGGAAGTGTTTATAGTCCTGTGAGTTTAACACTTGATGACTGAGAGCTGTCCTTCATGGCAACAGAACCCACAGCAACAATGACTTTTATCACCATCTTCATCTGGGCACTCACTTTCTGCATTCAGGGTGAGATTCATGAAAATTAATGTAATAGATATGTTATCTTCTAGTTCAATAAAATTGAGGTATAGTGCTTAAAGTAACTGTATGAAATAACTATATTAAATAACTGTCTGGGCAATAGTGTTACAGTCTAATGTGCCTGTGGATAATATAAATGTGTTTTTATTCTTCTCTTCAGAATGCACAGGACAAGTGACTGTGACTCAGACTCCTGCTGGTAAA
Source organism: Albula goreensis (assembly GCA_022829145.1). Lineage (NCBI taxonomy): Eukaryota > Metazoa > Chordata > Actinopteri > Albuliformes > Albulidae > Albula > Albula goreensis. Next base: position 39,108,350 of record CM040747.1, read on the forward strand.
TCTGCTCTCGTAGGAGACACTGTCACCGTGAGCTGTAGAACCAGCACTGCTGTGCTTGGCAACAACCATTTAGCCTGGTACCAGCAGAAACCTGGAGAAGCTCCTAAACTCCATCGCGTAACTCAGGGATTCCTGATCGATTCAGTGGCAGTGGATCTGGGACTGACTTCACTCTGACCATCAGTGGAGTCCAGGCTGAAGATGCAGGAGATTACTACTGTCAGAGTTTCCATGTGATCAGCAGTAGCTATGTGTTCACACAGTGATAGAGAGCCGTACAAAAACCTCCCTCAGTCAGACTGCACAGAGACTGCACTGCTGCAGCTGGGACCTACTGCAGGTGCTGAGGGGGGAGGCACTGACCCGGGACACTGAGGGGTTCTGCTCCAGCACACTGAGCTTCACTGGTTCAATAATAACTCTCAGATAAACTCTCATCTAATACTCTGAGCATTGTCTATACATGCAATAATTTTAAAGTCCCATGGATGAATAAGAGTGGTTATATGAAAAACCTTTTTTAAATAATGGCATTTATACGTAGTATATCTTTTTGAAGCCACTCAGTCAACAGTCGTTCGATTCGATGTCACACAAGCTGCCATTACATACAGTTTCCACCAGGGGGAGGCAGACCACCACTATTGCCCAAAATGTCATGACACAACAATTGCGACAGTTCGGTATCAAATCCTGAACCGTCAAGTGCTAATCAGAGCTGGTCTGCACCAATGAGATGGCCCTGAAAATGAGAGACTGAACTTGTTAGAGTCTGTAGTGTTGAACTGAATTGGACAGCGGTGCTTTTTCCATCAACAGCTTCACACCTGAGCTGACTCTTCCTCACCCTTACAGCTGTTCCTGTATTATCCTCAACAATACTACGGTCACTTGGGTGCCACCTCAGTCCCTTGTGTTGAATACAGTGTGAAAGTGAGGCACTATCGGCCCCTCCATTGGACTGATGTGTGTTCTACAGAGGTGTTTCATAATCATTATTATGGTGTCTCTGTGGTTCTTCTCAAATAGAGACCATATAACCCCTCTTATATCACAGTAGGATGGCTCCCCCTTGTGTTGTGGAAAATCATCAAGTCTAAGTACAGTACAAAATCGTTGCTGTCCTGACTAGTTATTTATCAGTATGTGGCCCAGACTGATATTATTAAATACATATTGGTTTGTCTGAATCATACAAAAAATGTTGTAATCTTAGCATCAAATGGCCCTCATTTGATGAGGTCAGCACAAACAGTCTTTAAACAGATAACCATATGGAATAACACATACCCTTTGCTCATGGTAATCTGCAACTATTCACATCATATGCATGATTTCATAGTGAGCGCTGTAGCGTGGGCGCTCTCTTACTGCGTAACCAAATGCATTTATTTGGAGCTGGTGCTGATCAGGACATCCTAAGACAGAGGAGAGAGACTCATGTGTGCTGGCAGGTAGAGGCATCCTTGATTCCATGGTGATGGCCAGGAGCCACGTGAGCACAGAGCCTTGGTAGACTCTCAGCCTCTGTCCCCACATCATCTCCTCCAGCAGAGGCATAAGCAGAGGAACTGCTGTGTGGAGACAATTCAACAGACTCAGCAAGAGCCTGAGAACGAGGTGAACAGTCAGAGGCTGGCTGCTCATTAAGTGGAGCCAAGCAGACTGGGTGAACTAGAGCTCTAACTCAGAGCTAGACCTACATAAATCAGACTCAAGGTAAATGTTAGCAGTATAAGGTGAGAAGTGTCTGAGAGTCTTTCTACTCTCACAGCTAAAACTCTTGGAGAAATGGACAGTTTGTCAATCTAACATGGTCTACTCATTTGAACAGCATGCCCATATATTTAAAGTTAAATGTACATAAAAGCAGTACATTATAATTTTCATTCATAACATCTTGATCTGCTCTGATCTATGTGCATAATCACTGGGTATGAAATACAGACACTGATATAACTCCCTTCACCCAGCTCTGTCATGGATAGTAGTTAGAACAGTGTGCTTCAATAAATATGACAATATTATTTTCAGACAGAAAACATATCAATGATACCATCCTCTAATCAACTCGGTCTCGCTGGATGTCTCCATCATCAGCAGAGAGGCCTGGTCAAACCTTATCTTCTTTGCACATGGGACGTCTTTACTGTGACTGATACCTCCACCATGTAACTGATTCCTCTGTTGTTACTCAGTGTCATCTCTGTTGCAGTGGTGAATGTTACTTTAAATGTTGTTTTAAAGACAGACTGATGCCTCCACTTCCTGAATGCTGACTGGGAGAAAATACTCCCATGCTACTGTAGGAAGGATGGACTGTCAATGTGACTGAACTGAGTCTGTAATCCTACCTTTGTGCTTCTTTTTCATAGACTTAGTCGTTCCAGGTGCACTCTTCACTGGCGCAAGTCCAGGACTCCTTTCAGTGTCAGACTGAAATGCATCGGCTACCAGAGAGACTGAGACTCAAAGACAAACAGGTCACAGAAAAGATTACATACATCACACATAAAGTACACGTTACATAAATTACCAAGTTAGCATGTGGTGTAGCCATTGGGACACACCAAACTGTTTCCTTGTTACGCCCCCGAGGCGTCTAGGGGTATATGGAAGGGGAATGCAACATAAAAGGAGGTGGTGTAATGGGAGGCCGGGACAGAAAAACCACGCAATAAACCAAAAAGATAAGTGTTTACAATGGAGTGTGCACTTTATTTACAAGGTGTACTGTGCTGGGGGTATTTACAAAGGAGGGGGCAATAAACACCATGTACAATTATTTACAACAAATACACAACAGCACAAACACAAATCAAACACACAAAAGGGGAGAAGAGGGCTATGGGCAGCACCAAAGAAAAGAAACACAAATAACCAAATTGCCTGTCTTATCTAGTCTAAGGTGAATACCCAGCTAGCTAACTCATCACAAAAACAATAGGTCACAAAAAAAAAGACCTAACTTACGACACGAGACTGATCTATCCAAACTGAACACAGTGGGTGGCACTCGCCCCTAACATAGTGTATCTAACAGGCGATATCCTAGGAGTAAGCAGACTGTATGAAGTGTGATTATTATTTACAATATATCTTACATGCCCTTCTTCCCAAACAGGTTGATGAACAGATTTTTGCAGGAGGTAGCGGACAGAGAGTGGATTGGTTGATGAGGACGCACTGTAACCAGGGGTGGACCAATGGAAGGAGAATAATCATCACCCATTGTGGGGCTTGAACCCATGATCCACAGGTGAAGGGTCTCAGGCGCTACTGACTGAGCTAGCCAAGCAAATCTTCGCTGGGTCTCTTGTTATTTTTTACAGGCTGACTGCACATGGGTCTTTGGTCATTGCACAACATTTTTATCTTCCTGGATCCAGTTTTTTGGGATGACACCTTTGAAATGTTTGTCATGCTTGACCCAAACAGCACTTGCAAAAACCACTGTCTGAAACAAATACAAAAGGGCAGTTTTAAAAAAAGCCCACGACCTTCTCTATCACTGTCTTACAAAAAAAAATCAAATATTAATAATTTAAAAAAAGAATAATTCTGTGATTCACTCTATCTCATGTGATAAAGGGAAGATGGCATATCCTCCACTATGTGGTAGACAAACAGCTTTCCTTGTCAAGTTCTGGCTTTGTAGTAACTGTTATTTAGCCATGCTGTGGACACTGCCAACAAAAGCAATGTTCAGGAGTTTTGATTGGCGGGGCTTCTCAAAGAGGTTGGAGGTTCAACGATCTGGAATGATGCTGCAGACGAGTTTTCCATCTGATCTTTTCTCAGTCATGAAGGCAACACTGTCATCCTTGAGCATCAACATTGGCCATTCTCATATATGATATGACACCCTTACTTGAGTTACCCTACATAGCTGGTTTGTTAATGAGCTATATTAAGGTAAAATATTGAAACTCCTGTAACTTCTATCGCTTATTTGTTAGATTCAGGCACAGAACTGGCCAATTAATTTTGAAGTAATGACAAAGAGACACTGCATTTGAGGAAAAGCTTGAGGCATCTACTCACAAGTCCGAAGGAAGTAACTGTCCAAGGAAATAGTGGAAAACAATATTGTTTTCTATTATAGTAAGTCACTGGTAGATTTTGGTATGAATAGTTGCAATCCATGACAAGTCCAAATGACATATTGAGAGATAGTTGTTTGCATTTTAAGAACATTCCTATTGTGACATCATAGAGGCTGAAATACTGAAAATTCTAAACCACTTGAACTTACTACTGTTGCTGGGAAACATAATGATGTGAATTCTGTCCAATTGTATCTTCTAAATTGAAAAGAATGCAATGTTTTACATAACATTAAAAATTTACAGTGCTGAACAAGCAACAGTTTATGACATAGTTTTTTTTAATTACCCAATGGCGGAAGCACTCAGATTAACGTGATTTGGCATTTCATGGGAGGTGGCCCTCCCTTCCTGATTGACATCGCACAGCCACAGGTGTGGCATTCTTGAGAAGAGCCTCAACCTGTTGAAAAATGTAAACATCTCCCGGTAACTCATATAGAAGGTAGGAACACGATGATAAACATTAGCTATTTGCAACAACTATATCATTTTATGATGAAATACTGCTTGAAAACTCAAATCTCATAATCATAAAAAACCAAACAAAAACAATAAAAATTCATTAAGGGAAATCACATTTTAATTGTACTTAATTCATTTCTCTGTGCAGTTCCCATAGATGATAACCTCATACATTTGAAGATTTCATACTCATGCAAAAATGCATGAGGGACCTTATTCTTGAATCAAGCTTACAGGCTAATAATTCTTGGGAAACAATCCAATGTACTTCAAAGACCCAAGCAACAAATATATATTTTTTCTTTTTTGTAAAATATTGCTGTTTCCTCAACTTTATTTGTCTTCGACACTCTGCTTCTTTACGCTTCTCTGCTCAGCTGCTGTCCTCCCCAATTTTTTGAGTCTCCAACCACCACTGATTTATATGTAGTATATTTGTCTATGAAACCACTCGGTCTGCAGCAGTTCCATTCAAACTGTCACACAAGCTGCCTTTACATACAGTGACCACAGGAGGGAGACAGAGCAGTACTATTGCACCTGATGTAATAACACTGTAATAACAGAGTTGAAGCTAAAGTTTGGCATCAAATCCTGATCTATATATCCATGCAAATATTAGTGAACATTCAAATTGGGAAAAACTAAACACAAAATAAATGTTGTTTAAAAAGAAACATGAAGCAGAGAGAACAACACTGCTGCCCTTCATTTAATGTCATAAGTGTGCAGAGTTAGCAGTGCTACCTAATAACTGCAGAAATTACACATTTATAACATACACAAATTACCTGACTGCTAATTTAATACAATGGGAATCAATCACAATATGCATTACTTGTCAGTGCAGTAGTGATAGAGGATAACTAACTTATAACTAACTTAACCCATAGCATTAACATTAGTCAAAACCCGAGGTTTCTGCATGCAATTTCACCTGCTCAAAGGCCAATGCTGAATCTATAGAGATGAGTCAGAGGAGGGGTGTATGTGCTGTTTAACAGGGGTACATGTGAGAAAAAGAATATGATGGTGAAATGTGAATGATTTTGGTTTGGATTGTGGTTCTGCTGTCAAGACACTGTTACACCAGTGTTAAACTGCTCTGTCTGTGTCACAGCCCATAAGCCCTAGTCTGCCTCCACAGCACTGCTGGGCTACAAGTGCCTGCTGTACCCAGGAAGACCATTTGCATAGAGAAGACACTTTGCATTGGCAGCACATGCTTCAGTTCTCTGGGAGTGTTTATAGTCCTGTGAGTTTAACACTTGATGACTGAGAGCTGTCCTTCATGGCAACAGAACCCACAGCAACAATGACTTTTATCACCATCTTCATCTGGGCACTCGCTTTCTGTATTCAGGGTAAGATTCATAAAACATATTCAAATAGATATGATATCTTCTATTTTAAATAATATTAAAATGACAGTATGAAATAACTGCATACAATAACTGACATTGTTATGTGCCTATGGATTATAAAAATATGTATTTTTTATTCTTCTCCTCAGAATGCACAGGACAGGTGACTGTGACTCAGACTCCTGCTGGTAAATCTGCTCTCATAGGAGACACTGTCACCCTGAGCTGTAGAACCAGCCCTGCTGTGTATGTCTATAGTGGTAATCACTACCTAGCCTGGTACCAGCAGAAACCTGGAGAAGCTCCTAAACTCCTGATAAAGTTTGGAAATCAGCGTATCTCTGGGATTCCTGATCGATTCAGTGGCAGTGGATCTGGGACTGACTTCACTCTGACCATCAGTGGAGTCCAGGCTGAAGATGCAGGAGATTACTACTGTCAGAGTGAACACTGGATCAGCAGTAATGGTGTGTTCACACAGTGATAGAGAGCCATACAAAAACCTCCCTCAGTCAGACTGCACAGAGACTGCACTGCTGCAGCTGGGACCTACTGCAGGTGCTGAGGGGGGAGGCACTGACCCGGTACACTGAGGGGTTCTGCTCCAGCACACTGAGCTTCAGTGGTTCAGTTATAACTCTCTCACACTCTGTAATCTAATACAAATGTAGGAGCTGCTTCAACTCTGAGCTTCAGTGACTCAGGAATAACTCAGTCACACTCTGTATCTCATCCTGTTGTAGCAGCTTCTTAAACACTGAGCCTCAGGAGTTCACTCAACTCCAGAAGTAACTCCTGCTACACTCCTATACTGACACTGAGTAAAATTTTCAGAACATATAAGCCAATGAATGACAGGAAAATTCTGACACAAAAAATTCAAAACTGCCCAGATGAATGAGCACTAGTTCATAAAATGTATTTTTAATGATAAAAGTTTTGACAGTAAAGCAGCTGTATGTAACTTCCCAAGGCATAGAAGCAGCGTTCATTCGTCAGGGCAGTCCAGAGCGCTCTCCTCCATTACACACACTGACCACAGGAGGGAGACAGAGCCCTTCTGCTGCTCATTAAACAATTACATTATAATAGAGGAGACCCAAAGCTACACATACACACTATGTGAAATATACTGTGATACTGTGTGATACATGTGCTGTCTCCTACATGGAAAAACATTTAATGATATTTAATATTGTTCCATGGGTTTGTAGTAGCAGTGTTACAGCCCTTGGTTGTGCGTGTATTGTTTGTGCATCCTCTCTGTCTCTCTGTTGTTGTTTCGTCTTTTCTCCCGCTTTCCACTTCAGAATAGGTATTCGTCTCCCATTGGTCCACCCCTGGTTACTGTGCGTCCTCATCAACCTATCCACTCTCCGTCCGCTCCCCGCTCCCACCAATCCATACCACCCGCGACAGTTTTTAAACCCTCTGGTCCGTGTTTCGGGAGATTCGCCTGTTCGTTCACCATTTTTGCTTTTGCTATTTGCGAGTTGTTATTTTCAAAACCGTTGTTATGTTCATGTTGTTGTTTTGTTTAAACCCTTGTGTTGTATTCCCTGTAAACTCTGTTCATTACCTTGTTGCGCGTTTGGGAAGAAGGGCAAGTGAGATATACTGTAAATATATCACACTCCATACTGTCTGCTTACACTTAGGATATCCCGTTAGGTACACTAGGTTGGGGCGAGTGCCATCCGCTGTATTCGGTTTGGGTAGGCCAGTCCAGTGCAGTTTGTTATGTCTTTGTTTTTGTTATTAGTTAGCTAGCTGAGTATTCACCTTCGACAAGATGAGACTGGGAATTTGTTTATTTTTGTTTCTTTTCTTTGGCGCCGCCCATAGCCCTCTTCCCCCCTTTTGTGTGTTTGATTTGTGTTTGTGCTGGTGTGGATTTGTTGTAATTAATTGTACATAGTGCTTATTGCCCCCGCCTTTGTAATGCCTGCTTTAGCTTTCTAAACCAAATTTTCTGAACTGTAGCTAATTTTAGCGTTGTGGGGTTTAAAAACCAACAGGTTTCTGATTATTAGTATTATTTTATTTATTTTTTGTTGTTTTCACGAAAATGGTGTTATCTTACTGAAAAAAACATATTTTGGGACATAAGAGCAAGATGAACTCATTGTGTTGTATTTACAAGTAGGACATGAAATGTGCAACCCAATATGGTGCAAATAACAGGACCCATAGAACTAAAGAATCACACCTTTCATCTGGCCCTTCACCTTAACACATGTATAACAGTAGAACAGAAGCAGTCGTGTTAGCAGGGAGAACAGCCGAGCTATCGCTGAGCTAAGAGAGGAGGCTGCCACTCTGAGGCAGGACAACCAGGCCCTGAGAGCCCAGCTGGCTGCTGTAGTGTTAGCACAAACATTCAGCTTTCTGTCTGTGTGAAAACAGCAGAGAGAGTCTCAGCCCTCTATAGACACAGTGCGGTTCACACCTCAGAGCTCCTCTAACTGTGTGTGACAGGATTTGTATAGAGGAAGGGGCTTTGCATACCTGTCCTGCCTCTCTGCTTCACACACTTTAAGACCCCAGTACTGATCAGTGACTGTCCAGCCCTTTCACACACACTGACACAGGCAGCACAATGATGATGTCACTCTCTCTACTGCTGGCAGTGCTGGGACTCCTTATTCAGGGTGAGAGACACTGATCACACTTTAATTCATATTTCACACATACAGTGTTTTATTGTTATTGTTATGTTATTGTACTAATAAATGACTGCCACACTTTTGTAGCTCGTTTACAAGATTATTACTGATTTGTTGACACTGATCACGCAGTATTTTTGTTTATGAAGGTCCATTCCCATGTTTTGTTTTGTTTTGTTTTTCAGGATCAATGGCAGAAATAGTTCTGACTCAGTCTGCAGCCCAGTCTGTTCAGCTGGGAGACACTGTCTCTATCAGCTGCACAGCCAGTCAGAGTGTTGGCACCAACCTGCACTGGTACCTGCAGAAACCTGGTCAGGCTCCTAAACTTCTCATTTATTTTGCCACAACTCGGCAGTCTGGGATTCCTGATCGATTCAGTGGCAGTGGATCTGGGACTCAGTTTACACTGAAAATCAGTGGAGTCCAGGCTGAAGATGCAGGAGATTACTTCTGTCAGCAGAGGTATAGCGGGTTCACACAGTGATACAGCCCTGTACAAAAACCTCCCTCAGTCAGACTGCACAGAGACTGCACTGCTGCAGCTGGGACCTACTGCAGGTGCTGAGGGGGGAGGCACTGACCCAGAATACTGCTGTATTGCCAGCAGGGCTCTAGGGGGTGATAGAGAGCTGTATATAACTGTATATCACTTATTTAATGTGCACCAAGAATTTACACTGACACAGAAGTGAAAAGGTTAACATTAGAAATCTAGAAGAATCCAAGAGCACCATGGATATAAACAGCGTTGGAAATAGATAAACCAGAACATATAAGAGTCTGCTGATGAACTGTGCCATGATAGACCTGGAATTCTCACTGAGAGCTTAAGAGTGAAAGTAACAGATATGTGATTCACATTTAATATGTGAAATAGTGATACATGAATGGTTAATACTCTTGTACACACACATACACACACACTCTCTCTCTCTCTCTCTCTCTCTCTCACACACACACACACACACACACACACACCATATACAGTTTACAGTCCACAGATAGCTGATGTCACACTGTTACATCTCCATAATAATTACCATTTGGTACACTCTGTAATATATCAACATACTGATCAAAAGTTAACCTTATGACAGATTGGTCTGTCTTTGAACTCGGTTGAAAAACAAAAGAATTTGAGATTCAAGGGTAAAATTATTTTCACTGACCAGTCCTGCGCTATGGCTCTGTGCTGGGGAGGAAAGCTCTGTGCTGGTACAGTGAGTTTCATAGAAGATGAAGACAACACAACTTCTATTTCCCTGATTTTATTTATTACACTAACAGTGTCAATAGATGAGGGAAATTCATGCTCAAGTTCCCATTTAGAGATGGATAGAGAGTAAAATCACTCAGCTGTAAGCAGTGCTTGCTGCTTTCAGAGCAGATGTGAGAGTGTGAGTTCATTCAGCTGTGAAATCTCTAATCTGAGCATCATGCAAATGCAGGTCCCTGGTACAACCACCTCCCTTTTCCCCTTCATCGTCACTACAGAGCTAAAGCCTCCACCTCCTCATCTTCAGTGCACATATGAGGCCAGCTGCACACAGCTGTCTCAGTCAGGGCTATTCTGGGCTGAGAAACTGTGAGCTGTTGGGCTGAAAGTCACATTTGCATATTTGGGGTGGGGCCGGCTGCTTCTGCTGTCCCTCAGCGGGACTGATTCTCTCTCAGAATAGAGCAGCACGGTGGCCAGGTGTCTGGCCCGTCCCCAGGGGGTTAGTGTGAGCTGTGCGCACATCCTGCTGCACAGAGCTGATCTGAGCACACTGCACACATCACTCCTCCTCTCCTCTTTCACTGATCCCAGATCAGTTACCTCTCACACAGTCTCTGATCACCACCTTCTACTTTCTACAGTGTGTGAGACTCCTATAAAGGTCAGGCCAGCATGTGGGTCCTGGAACACTGACTGAAATAATATAGTGATTATGATTCATTACAAAATGATATACATGCATATCATTTTTATGATTTTTAAAAGAATATATTTAATACTAAAAACATGGACATGATGCAATTGGACTAAGGTCACATGGTTTACACCCAGTGCACACTTGGCACAGAAATGTATTTCTACCAGAGCACCAAAGTTCACTTTTCATCATAAAAATCAGGACAACAAATAATTTGTTCAAAGAGTCTTTATTATGTAAAGAATTCAAATCACTCAGCTTTTGCCAAAATCACAGAAAGCAGCACACATGAGAACACACATGAGTATATTTGGAGATGAACACAAGCAGAGCACATGTAAGATGTGGGTGCTGGAGGAAGGATTGACACACAGGCCAGTGTGACAGCAGTGGGGCAGTAAGAAGCAGAGAGGCAGAGTACAGAACAGGGTAAAAATCAGAGTAATCAGAGTGTGAGAGCTGGGCCTCTGCCCGGCCTACTCAGAACAGTCGGCTGGCCTCAGTGTCTGAGGGACGGCGGACTGTGAGCCCTGTGTGGCCTCACAGGTCAGTGACCCCGCCTTCTTCCACTCGTCCGCACTGAGAGTCAGGGAGCTGCTCCAGCTGTACAGCCCGTCCTTCTCCAGGACCCCCGCGCCCCCGGCCACACCCGAGCTCCAGCTGCTACCGTCCACTTTCCAGTGCAGCTTCCAGTCTGAGGGGAAGCCCTTGTTGGCCAGACACAGCAGTGTGGCCTTTCCCTGATTCAGCTCCACACTGGAGGGGGGCAGGACTGTGAGGGTGGGAACTGTGTCACCTGGGAGACACAGCACAGGTGTGAGGTCACAGAGTGGACACAGGAGAATGAGCCAATCAGGGCATTCACACAGTAAGAGCTGAATGTCAAACTCAACACATCAACACAACAAGTGACTGTACTTTACACTGAAAGCTTTGTGAAGCACAAGAGGGACTGTTCCACAGTGCTAACCAAGGCAACATTTTACACCTCTTTCACAATCAGAGCCGTTTCATTAAATTATATTCATCATGATGCAATTATTAAATGACTTATATATTAAAATATAGGTAACACCACTGTAAAATATATTTGCTTGATTTATGAAAGGACTGCAAATTAACCAATAATATTATTCATTAAAATTTCATAAAGTAGTCGTATTAAAGTAGTATTTTATTCAAAGTATGAAAATGTATCTATCCAAGATGTATACAGTGAACTATACTTTTAAGAGGTCATGAAAACTAAACTACAGCATTTATCAAGGAATAAAATTAGAATTGAAAAATATCCTACAAATACCATTGGCTCGATTGTATCAAAACTGTATCAAACTGTATTGTTTCAATAATACATTTTAGTGAGAAACTTTCGGAAAGTATAATGGAGGGATTTAATGTAAAAATTAAACAATTAGAAATGACCCATTTTTGGACATATCTGGCAGTTTCAGTTAAATAGTAACACACGCGAACACTTACAAGAACTTATTAATTTGAACAATATTTAAATAATACATGTAATACTCCATTTCATGGCGCGCTTTTTAAAATAAAGATTATCATCTACCTTTCTAAAACACATTACAAAACAAACACAGACATTCAGTGCAGTTAACTGTAAACCCTTCCAAGCAGTAGTTCATGTTTAAATCAGAAATATGTTGCATTCGCAAGTCGAGGGAAATTGTCAAAATAATATCCTTTACGCGCGCATCCGCAGTTACCAGATCTTAGCGGTATCCCAACATGCTGAAATAAGAGTCATTATTACCACCTCCGACACCCAAATGGAATTAATTAATTTTGGGTTTTTTTTTTTATAATGTGCGGAACATATATGTGTAGGCTTTGGAAAAGTGCTGTACTCAGAACAAATCTTCATTTAGCAAGTCTATTTGATTCTCATTAATGCGAACTCAGAATTAAGCATATTATTGTACATATTATTTTGTAAAGCTTTTAGAATATTCGTGAATTTGTGTCTACCTTACTTGAGCTCGGAGAAAGTTATTGAATAGAAATGACTTACTTCCAATTGACAGTTTGGTGCCGCCGCCGAAAGTCCACCACAGTGATACAAACTCATTACACCGCTGTACAAAAACCTCTCGCTCAAGAGAGACAGCTTTCATTTCTCCGCTCTTCAAAATTAGACCCCCGCAACTTTTTACAGTGTATGAGATTTATGTTCTTTCCATGAACTTTGGCATTTAAGAAGTTATTTTTTGGTGAATATACTTTATGCACCCTCATTCTTATGAAGCGAAGTAATAACTTGATATAATGTGTAGCCCATATGCACAAGCAAAGTTCACAGTTCCAACAATTAGCGACATGAGTTTTCTGAAAACGAATACTCAAATATTTAAAAAATGCAGATGTGGATAGATCTGAAATAAATTTTACTTACGTCCAACTGACAGTTTGGTGCCGCCGCCGAAAGTGTACCACAGTGATACAAACTCATTACACCCCTGTACAAAAACCTCTCGGTCAAGAGAGACAGCCTTCATTTCTCCACTCTTCAAAATTTGACCCCCGCAACTTTTTACAGTGTATGAGATTCATCCTCT
>CM040747.1:39121945-39166403 GCA_022829145.1 Albula goreensis
TGTCTGTCGTAATGCGAGTTTCGTCACAGCGCTAGTCTGTGATGGGCATTTTCAACTAACTATTTTGTCATAGCCATTTCCTGATTTGTGCTGCTCAACAACTTTGTGTTGCACATCCTTGCTCTATTCTCTGGTCTGTCTCATATTTATGGAGGGGGAGGGGAATTTGGCCTGTGTGTCACCTCATATTTATACCCCAGTGAAACAGGAAGTCATGGCTGACCATTAAAGTGTTCTTAATCCCTCAGGTGAACTTTAAAACATAAACTTTGAATGGGAATATACTTTAGTTAGCATTTTACTCAAAAGTATTTCTATGGGTGCCAATAATTGTGGCACACGTATTTTAGAGAATAATATTTATACCATTATAAGATTTAGTTTTTCTTTTCAATCATTTTAGTTTTTTGTGAATATTAGAATGGAATAGGTTTTTGTGAATATTTTGAATTAAAAGGTAGAACAGAGTATAAAGTTAGGTAGAACAACAACTATGTATGTGTATAAGTATGTGTATACCTATACTGCTATCCCGCTGGTCACTATTGTTGCCATCGACATGTTTCATCATGTCTCATTCTATGACCACACTGAACAAAGTTGAGTAATTGCAAATGCATATATCAATACTAGACACCGTAAAGATGATGTGTACCAAAAATCTTTGTCCTACCTTTATGTTAACATACTTTACTAACCTTTTGTTTGGGAGCTTTGATTCTGCCATCCTCTTGTCATGGTGCAACCAAGAAGTAAACAGCTCTGGTCATTTGACAATTTGCACTAAACATGTGACACTGCATACATTTTATTGAATCCCTTCATTATTTCAATATTTGTTGGAAATGCATTGATACATCATTCTGTAACATTTTTAGCGCCTTATAACTGAAAACCTTTTTTTTTTTTTTAACGTTCACTATTATGGCTGATCAGATAAAATGGCTAACTAACCTGCAGTCAAGAAACTGTTTATGTGTTGCTTGACAACACATAAACTTGGGGAGGAGTAGTTCTGTCCTCGAGGTGAGGGAAGCTTTGTTTTTGGTTGAAAGAAATTGGGAGAACAGTTAGGATTAGGTACCGATAGTGAAGAAAGAAGGAGAAGATGAGGTGGAGATGGGGGAGGAGGAGGAGGAGGGCTTGCTGTTATCATATCACACTCAAGGTCTTGCTGAATATCGGCAAGGCTTATCTTTGGCACTCGGGCTGAGGCCTCGTGCCTATGACTGAGGTGTGATGTCACTTCATTATTCTTGTAAATTTACAACATAGAATTGGACAGAATTCACATCATTTCTGTTTCCCAACAACAGTAGTATGTTCAAGTTGTTTAGAATTTTCAGTATTTCAGCCTCTATGTCACAATACGTATGTCCTTAAAATGCAAACAGCTATCAATGTATATGTCATTTGGACTTGTAATCGATTGCAACGATATCTTACCAAAATGTACCAGTCGCTTATAGGAGAAGACCATATTGTATTCCACCACTATGTTCTTGGACAGTTAGATCCTTCAGACTTGTAAGTAGATACCTAAAGCTTTTCCTCAAATGCAGTGTCTCTCTGTCATTACTTCAAAATTAATTGATCAGTTCTGTGTCTGAATCAATAGACACACTGCCAGTAAATTCTGTGCCAGAAATTACAGGAGTTTTAATATTTTACATAAATATAGCTCATTAAGCCAGCCAGGTATTTAACTCAAGTTAAGGGTGTCATATCGTATATTTGAATGGCCAGTGCTGGTACAAACTTGTTTAGCCATAAGGTGCTAGTATTTCCGCTCTAAATTACTTGCAGTTCACACATAATTGTAATAAAATTGGCATTATGAAATAAATTTTCATTATGAATGAAAACAGTTTGCTTGAAAAAAAAGCCATTTGGAAATAAAATGTTTTATTATGAAATGAAGATCAAATAATTAAAACTACATTATTGTTCTGGTCTTAATTCTTTCAATTTGGCTCCCCCTAGTGGTGCTGTTGTAGCTGCTCTTGTATTGTTAGAATTAACCTGTTAATCTATCCTCCATTTTAGAGAATGAGTTCGGTTAAGAAGATCACATGAAATAGTGCTAACGGATGTAATTCACTTTTTATGAGTCTTCTGAAAAATTTTTGCCTGTGGTTGGACAAACACAATGAAAATGGCGAAAGAACGATCACCTCCCTTGAACCGCCAAATTATGTTTACTGGCCAATCACAGGCTGAGAGAGAAAAAAATGGAATGCATTGAGTTATTCTGACTGCTCCTGTTCCTATGAAAGACAAGAAGTGTTGTTCCTCACCTGAAGGACTCATGGGTTGCTTTTGGGCATTCGATTTTTCAGAGTTGAAAAAAATTATTATTGTACCCAAGGGGTTTTTATTTATTTAAAAGTGATTTTTTTATTAATGATAGCGAGGTCTTCCAACATTACATTTCAAATATATTTTTTATTGTCTTCCTTTTTCCTCTCAAAAACAGGGGAGGAGCACCCTCCCTCTCCTCCATGGACCAGTCTCTTCTGATATATATATATCTATTCTTCACTGTCTGTTACGGACCAGCATAATTAACAGTAGAATTGATTACAATATTTGGAAGAACAGATACCTTAAATTGTTGTATAATATTGAGTCTTGTCCTCAATGGCAGAAGACAAAATAGGTTGTCATGACAGTTATGATTTAGTTATGTTTAGCAGACGCCCTAAAGCACAGAAAATTCTGTTTATAAAGCTGGCTGTTTATTGGAGCAATCAGGGTCACATGCCTTGCTTAAGGGTACAACAGCAGTGCCTACCTGAGAATCAAACCCTGTATCACTAAGTTTGACCTGCTGCAACATAACCATTACACTACACTACTGACATATGTTTGTCAGATTAAATAACATGTTTAATTGATGCATTTCAGGGTTGCAAATGAGGCACAAAACTATGAAATATATACTGAGCTGTACCATTTGCAGGCAGCATGGTGGCTCAGTGGTTAGCACTGTGGCCTCACAGTTTCAGTGGGCAGGCACAATGGGCAGCAGGCCCTGTGTTGAGCTTGCATGTGTTTGCCTGGGTTTTGGAAGTGCTCATCTGTCCAGGGTGTCACCCTGCCCCTTGCCCAATTCATGCTGGGATAAGATCCATCACCAGCCCCAATTTTTCTGGTTAGTTTTTTGGGGGTTAGCTTAAATTACAGATTGAAGAACAAATGCCTTTAATTCCTAGGTTTTTCGGTTCTGTTCATGTGCACATTGATTTGACAGTGGTGGTAAAAAGGGGTCTGTGGTCTGTCAGTAAATGCACTAATGTCGGAGGGGTCCATATCAGTGATGGCATAGTGGACTACACTAGCCCTAAGAGCTGAGCAGTAAGTGAAGCTCCCTAAAGAGTCCCCTCTGATCCTGCCATTAAGCATGTACAGGCCTAAGGCTCTACATAGACACACTAACTCCCTACTGTTTTTGTTCACAGCACAGTCAGGGCTGTTTCTCTGTGGTGCAGTTGGTGTTTGGTTCAGGGGGTTGTGTGTGATATTCATGTCTTACATCAAAAAAATTACATACACATGCCTTTAACATTTATAATATAATTTTATTGTAATAAAATAACACATGATTACAAAATAGTTCTTCAAATGAACCTGCTAAAAAGCCATATTGTTACATACAGGATTGAATTTGTACTGAGGTAAGCTGGAGTCATCTGAAACTGTGTCTCTCTCCTACCTCTACTCCTACCAAGTGTATCTATGTACAAATCTGTGTGTGTTTCCACAGGCACATATATTAAGAAAATACATTAAATACTGTTTGTGTGTTAGCTATGAAACAGAATTTGGTTGAGTGTATATTTATGTCAGTGTGTCTGCATGTTATGTGTGCATGTGTATGTTTGTGTCTGTGAGTGAACATGCATTTTTTGGTGTGTGTGTGTGTGTGTGTGTGTGTGTGTGTGTGTGTGTGTGTGTGAGACTCTACTCCAGTTGGCACAGGGACACTGAGGTGTTAAGTTCCCACACTTCAAACCCAGCACAGAGGGGTGTGTGTTCAGTGAAGTTGGTGTGGAATCTGTGCAGGAGGGTCAGTGTGTCAGAGTCAGAGACGCTATAGAAGGACAGAGTGTTGGCCGGACGGTCCACACACACTCCTACTCTGTACACACGCACTCCTACTCTGCGGTAGGGTGAGGGGGGGGCAGGTATGTCTGTTTTATTCTTATTGTGCCTGACAGAGTAACTGTGTTTAGAGCACTCCAGCCTCCAGGAGTTTTTATTCCCTCCAAACTCACAGTCAGCAGCCCCTCCTTTCCTGCTGATTCCTTCATATGTCACTGCTATATTAACCCCTCCCCACTCAGACTCACTCCACTCAGCCTCCCAGTAACAGCAGCGTCCAGACAGACTCTCTCTGCACAAAACCTGGCGCCAGTAATCAAATCTCTCTGGATGATCAGGATATGGCTGTTGCTCTCTCCCTGTGCGTGTCACCTTCCTGTTCCCCTCAGACAGAGACAGCTCTCTATGTGCTGTGTTTGGATCCAGTGTGAGCTGACAGCCATCTGCAAACCAGAGACATGAATGAGATTAATTATCATTATTAATATTCATCTCATTATGTGTGACTGAGTGTGTGTGAGAGAAAGAGAAACAGGGTTTGGTTTGTGTGTGTGCACTTCTGTGTGAATGTGTTCATGTGTGTGTTTGGAGTATGTGGTGCTGTTTGTGTGTGTGTTTATGTGTAGATGTCTAAATATGGGTGAATGTTTGTAAACACTGTCTGCAAACAAACACAATCTGAGCTCAATGACCATGAGAAACCCACACACACACACACACACACACACACACACAGTGCTGTATGTTTGGACAGACTTCTGTCTAAGCGTAAAAGAGAGAATGGTGAAAAGAGGGACTGGAAAAAAGAGTTGAAAATAGATGTGAAAGAAAGAGGGAGAGAGGGAGGAGAGGAAATGTAGGGAGTGAGTGTTCAGTTCTGACAGACTCACATTTCCTGGGTCCTGGTTTGTTCCTGATCTCTCCTCCATGGTCCACACTGTAGGAACAGCAGAACAGACAGTGACTGAGTGACACACAGTGTGGAAACTCTCTGTACTTTCAGCAGTGTGTCTATGAGGTGCAGTGTGGAAACTCTCTGTACTTACAGCAGTGTGTCTATGAGGTGCAGTGTGGAAACTCTCTGTACTTACAGCAGTGTGTGTCTATGAGGTGCAGTGTGGAAACTCTCTGTACTTACAGCAGTGTGTCTGTGAGGTGCAGCGTGGAAACTCTCTAAACTACTTACAGCAGTGTGTCTATGAGGTGCAGTGTGGAAACTCTCTGTACTTACAGCAGTGTGTCTATGAGGTGCAGTGTGGAAACTCTCTGTACTTACAGCAGTGTGTCTATGAGGTGCAGTGTGGAAACTCTCTGTACTTACAGCAGTGTGTCTATGAGGTGCAGTGTGGAAACTCTCTGTACTTACAGCAGTGTAAGTGTGTCCAGTTTAGCAGCAGAGAGCGCTCTCACTCCTGAGTCTCCTGGGTGATTGTAGCTCAGATCCAGCTCTCTCAGGTGTGACGGGTTTGAACGCAGAGCTGAAGCCAGAGAATCACAACCTCTCTCTGTGACTCGACAGCCTGACAGCCTGCAGAGAGAAGGAGACCAGCTCTGGACAAACACACCTTACAGAATCTGAATGTAAAATAACAGGGCTGTGGAATTGGTGATTATCATTATCAAACACATAGCAGTGTGTTACACAACTTACAGAATCTGAATATAAAATGACAGGGCGGTGGAATTAGTAGTATACACCTTAGTGTTGTTATTTTAATGAGTGGGACTGACTCATTTACTTCTTTGTTTTCTATAATTGAAGGTATGTAATTAATATTGTAACACTGAATGGATAATTTTCAAAAGTAACAATTCAGTATTTTATTCACTTATGAACACTGAAATTGCTTTTGGAAAAACACACATTTTAACATCACAGATTGACTGTGCAAAGTGAACAGAAAGCTTTAGCCTGAGTCATTATTAATATTAGTGGGATATTTAGTCACATTTGGGCCCTTCATGAAAGAGGGGGTTTGTGTTTGTTACTCACCCCAGTGTCTGCAGTTTACAGAGTGGGTCCTCCAGTCCAGCAGAGAGCGCTCTCACTCCTGAATCCTGCAGCTCGTTGTCTCTGAGCTCCAGATCTCTCAGCTCTGAGTGGGGAGAACGCAGGACTGAGGCCAGATCATCACAGCAGCCCTCTGTGAGATTACAGCAACCCAGCCTGTGGAGAGAACACACACACACACACACACTATAAATATACACCAACCCAGCCTGTGCAGAGAGCACACACACACACACACACACGATAAATATACACCAACCCAGCCTGTGGAGAGAATGGACACACACACCATTACCACTATAAATATCACACTTTTGGGATATATTTTTGTAAACTGTATAAAGTGTTGAGAATGTGTTTTAGAATTTTGCTCCATGCTTGTGTTCCCATGGCCGGCTGTGTAAGTAAAGTATCTGTCTTCAACTGCGAACATGGGATCCGTCTCTTCATTAACAACATGGTTGTTTTACTCATGTTGAGAATTTTCTTATTTACTAGCAAATGTATTTTGAAAACAAATGTGCACTGAACAACACCAACCCAGCCTGTGGAGAGAACATTCACGCACACTGTAGATATACACCATCCCAGCCTATGGAGAGAAAAAAACACACTCACACACACACACACTAAATATACACCATCCCAGCCTGTGGAGAAAACACACACACACTCTGTGTGTTCTGACTAAGTCATCTACACACACTCAGATTTGCTTTCATACACATTTTTATCATTATATAATGAAGCCTTTGTATTCATAACTGGTTGTCTGTGTTTATGTCACTTAAACATTGACTGTAGCCATTCTATTAATAGAACAAAGCCTTCAAAAACTGGTTAGATCCCCAATACTAATTATCAATAATTGTATTGTTAAAAGGGTGAGGTAATTCCTATTGTTTTGCTATTATTATGGTAATATTAATACGTTTATGGCTTAAGTCATTTTATGAGATTGATTACTTTTAATAGGTGCCTTGAGCTGGGACTGTTCAGTTGAACATATTGTGTTATCTGTTTGTTCTTGCACTCCATACACTTCACCTGCATTTAACTGGAGCCTTTGTGAGGAACAGCATTATCCTCATATTTTCTGCTTCCCATGTGCTGAATAGCACATTTACTCAACATTTCGTGGTGCCCTCATGTGTGAGGATAGATTTTGGCGTATTCAATGTTTTGTGACAATATAATTTGGCTGTATTTAATTTTTTTTTTAGAAAGAAAAATGCTTTTCAATTCTGGAAAACAGGCAGAGTGTGGGGCCCCTCGAGAAGAAGGAGGGAGTGAGGCTCCTGACAAAACAGATAATGGGGCCCCTATCCAAGCAGCTTCAAACTTAAATCATTGCACTTCCCACATTCACCACTAGATGCACATGTTCTCAAACAACACTGTCTACTGCAGTTGAATCCAGTAACAGCAAGCAAAGCTCACACTGGTTGAGAATTCCCCTTGGTAACACATTGACAATTCCACACAAACTTTGAAGAAAAACATTGTTAATAATTATTGGTATTATTAATCACCCATAATCATTCAAATCACTACAAGAGACACCTTTAATTTATTATTAACAATCATTATTATCTCTGAATCATGAAGATACTTGTCCATTTGGTCATTTTACTGGCATACCAACATCTTCAGTACCTCTAAAATTTAATGGCATTATTAAATTGCCCTTAAGCTAATTTGAACTGAATAATACATAGTCATGCTCTGTCTTGGCTCTCTCAAAGCAAGCCAGCCTTGCCCTCCTTTGCAAATGAGTAACTAGGGAGTGAGATTGTAAACCTGAAAGCTCAAAACACAAACATCCTCCAAGATCTACAAACCTTTAACAAAAATGCTCTGCAGTATCTAGATGATTTGCACTCTGCCAAATCAGATCTCTGCTCCTACAGAGGGGAATTTTTCCAAAAGTGAACGCTCTGCAGTACTGCAGTCACATGACGCCCCTTCTTTTCTTTCAGCGGTTAACGTCTCATCCCCACTCACCTCAATTCTGCAAGGAGCCACATATAACCAGGTGCACAGAAACACTTTGCATTCTGATCTGGGTCCAATATCCGGTCTAGCTGACCTCAGGTCCCACTCTAATTCACTAAGCAGTGTTTCAGTGGAAACCACATCAGACTATGTGCTGATATCTCACTCTTCACACAGTGAAAAGGGGAAAGGGGGGTCTACTTGTGACTCAGGCTGCTCGGAGCATCATTCTTTTACTTCCTCTAACCAAAACCTTTCAGTCTATTCAGGTCTTTAATCCTGCACCCTTCCAAAGGGGGGACCAGAAGATCTCAGCACGAATCTTCTGACAATCGTATGATTTATCCCCCTCCACACAGGGAACACAAACTGTGTTTCACTACAGTTACCTCTCACTAGGGATGGGTATCATTAAGATCTTATTGATACCTTACTGATGCTGTTGAACAGTTTGAGACAATATTGACACCATCATCAATACTTTTTATAATTTAGAGGGGAAAAAACACAACTCTTCAGAACAGAACTGCCATTGATTTCATTGCCTATACTAACGGGATAAGTAAAAAAAAATGCAGCACTAACTTTCTGTACTGTAATTGTTATCCAAGAAATAACTTCCATCACAACAATCTGCGTACCATGCACTATTAGTTTTGTGAAATTTTAAGGTGAAATCTTACTGGCTCACCTTCACACTGACCTATGCAACTACATGCCAGAGGAGGAAAATGCCTTCAGCTCGTTTGTACACCCTGAAGTGCATTCACTATACCACAGAAACAGGAGAAAGTCTGGCTTCATTTTACAAAAACACACTCATAAAAGATTGCAACCACTAAACGTCTTCCACAGCATGGAGTGGACATGATGCACGAGAACTGCATCATGTTCAGTTGCAAAAAAAAATAATATATGTTGCTACAGTATGTCTAAATACAGGGTAGAGACAATCAGGTACAGAAGAGAGACCAACTTTCAAATCTCTCTTCTTACACAACCTCCACCCCTGTATTCATACTCAAGTTGTTTTGTCCTCAAGAGATAAACAATCAATGCATGAGATTAAAAAGGGAAGCCCAGACCATTTGGGACACCCTGCGTATAGTGCCACAAATGAAAAAACTGAGGTTGACCAGAGGTCCAGAGCAAGTGCCAAGTCACTCCCTCAGAACCTTAGAGCCCTAAAAACACATTGAGAAAACCTTTTGGCCAAAATTTTACTCTAGTTTTTTTTTTTCAATCCAATGACAGCACAAATTGGAGAGAAGATAATTCAGGTTGACCCACAGGTACGGACACAGATGGGGAAGGAAGCTCAGGATAGTTTGACAGTAGCTGCACTGCTTAGAAAGGAACATAAGTTCCCATATTCTCATCAGGAAAAGGAAACCTGCAAACAGAGTACCTCTCCTCCTCCATCACTCTCTTCTCTCTTTGTTCAACTCCACCTTACCAAAGGGGGCTGCATGAGTCATTTTACTCAGCTTGGTTTGCCTGTAACAACAGCAACCATTTCTCTCTAACCATTAGTTGATTAAGCCATTTAATCAGACATATTAATGGTAATTTAGTCAGTTACTGTAGACTGTTAAACCCAGCCCAATCAGACAACCACAGCTACAGGATGATCTTTGCAGGTGCATTGGGCACATCCCTAGAGTGCTGCCCCATTCTTACATTTTTCACAACACC
Organism: Albula goreensis; assembly: GCA_022829145.1. Taxonomy (NCBI): domain Eukaryota; kingdom Metazoa; phylum Chordata; class Actinopteri; order Albuliformes; family Albulidae; genus Albula; species Albula goreensis. Next base: position 39,131,751 of record CM040747.1, read on the forward strand.
TCCTCATTGTGAGTAGCTGCTCACTGACCCAGTGTCATGTAAATCAGTAATTAGCTGGACTTCAGGAAGTACCACTAATGTAAGACTGTTAACATATATCTCCTGGTTAGGATATCACACAAACTAGAATGGACTGTAGAAATGAGATCAGTATGTCTGTATTTCTATTTCTTGATACAGTCACCAGGATAAACAGTCTCAGAACAGCACAAGGGTACCTAGGGGGGTAATAGCTAAGGAATCACCCTTCCACAGCAGCTCCTGTCTGAAGGGACTAAACAGTCCAGTCCAGTCTGGGCCAGACCAGACCTCAAACTGTAGTCAAAAGTTCATCTGATCCATAGGGCACCCCCCTCAGACTTCTCATGACTGGATCACTGACAACTCATACTCTACGTCACTAACACTCCTGACCACTTTAAGCATAAACCTCCCAGGTGCTGCTGTTTTCTTATTTTCCATTATATTTTATTGATTGTGTTTGTCAGTAGATATGAGTGTGCCTTAATAGTCAGTCCTTGACTGTTAGTAGTGTTCTCTTTTGATATGTTATTCATGATTGGTTAAATGTTACACATAACTGCCCAGATGTCTACAGCTGTGTATGAACTGCCCAGATTTGCCAAACTGTCATAACCTGTCAAATGAACTTGAGGACCTGTGGAATGTTGAATGACTTTTGCGCTCTAAAGGAATACTGGCTTAAGCTGCATCCTGAGACCAAAGGGGGGTGTAGGGACAATGGAACTACATTTCCACACACTCCACAGGAAACACCAGTGATGTTTATAGCACCGCCCCAGCCTGACATCCTCAGTTACAGTAAGCCAATTCTGTAACCCCAGAAACATGCAATGGGCAATGAAAGTTATAAAACTAGGAAGAACCCATTGTTCCCTCTCTTACTCTCCCAGCTCTTACTCCTACATTTATCCTCATGTGCAGAACACACACAGGAAAACTCACACACTCTCACACTAAAACTACTCTCAGTCCAACACAGAAAAATATCTTGTCTGAGTCAATGAATTGAAAGTAAATGTATGACTTTATGAAGTTGTATAAAGCATAGTCCACTGATTCAACATTCAGTGTTTATTTGCTGGGATGTTATACAGTCAACTCAAGAATTATTGACACCCCTGACTGAAAATGTGGTAAAAATACAACAAAAAACAATATTACGGAGATAAACTCAAAATGCCAACATGTAACAAATACTGTAGTGTATTAATGTTTAAATTGAGCCAACCAAAATCATTCATTAATTTAATTAAAAATCTGTTTCCTCCAGATTAAAGTTTCACAATTAATGGCACCCCTAAAAATTATCATAAATAAAATCTAACAAATTTAAACCAGGAATGAAATTCATCTAATTTAAGTTCATCTAAGAGTTAGGGAACTATATTGCATCATTACTTCACTTCCAGTTTCACTAGGGTATAAAAATGAGGTACCACGCATAAAAATTCCCTTGCCATCCAACAACATGAAGAAAACAAAAAAAATGGCAGTTAAAAAGAGACAGATGGTCGTAGATCTTCATAACTCTGGTAATGGCTACAAGATGAGCCACAAAGGAGTAAATATACCACTGAGCACTGTCAGGGCAATTATTTAAAAAATCTCATAAACATGGAACAGTTGAAAACCTGACAGGTAAAGGACACAAATGCATTCTCCTCCTAGGATAGGGAGGAGGATGGTGAGAGAAGCAAAAAAATCCCCAAGAATCACTGTGAAGGAATTGCAGGCCTTGGTGGCATCTTGGGGTCACCAGGTTTCAAAAAGCACCATCAGATGCCACCTCCATAACCACATGATTTTTAGAAGGGATGCAACAATAAAGCCTTTTCTCACCCCAAGACACAGAAGCAAAAATAATTTTAATAAATATTGGATGAAGGTGCTGTGGTCACATAAGACCAGAATTAAATGTTTTGATCAGATAAAGCATTGGCATGTTTGGCATCCAAAAACAGATGCATACAAGGAAAGGCACCTCATACCCACGGTGAAACATGGTGGTGGGTCAGTGATGTTTTGGGGCTGTTTTAATTTCAGAGGTCCAGGGGCACTGGTAAAGATCGATGGCTCAATGGATTCCACCAAGAATAAGGCAATTTTGGCTGACAATCTGGTTGCCTCTGCCAGAAGGCTGAGACTTGGCTGTAGGTGAACTTTCCACCAAGACAATGACCCAAAGCACACCTCTGAATCCACACAGAAATATTTCTGAGACAACAAAATCAATGTTCTGCAATGGCCATCTCAGTCACCAGACCTCAATCCGATGGAAAATCTGTGGGCTAAACTGAAGAGGGCAGGTGATAAGCACAAACCCAAGAATGTGAAGGATCTTGAAAGGATCTGCAAAGAGGAATGGTCCAAAATCAATCCAAATGTGTGCCTTAACCTTGTCAAACAGTATAAGAAAAGACCCAATAATTATGAATCCTTCCTTTTGATGAATTAGTTTATTGATTAAATAGATGTATGATTTTGGAATAATAGGAACATTAATAAACTACAATGTTTTTTGCATATATGCATTTTGGGTTTCTCTCGATAATGTTACGATTTATTTTTTTTATTGTATTTTTACTGCATTTCCAGTCAGGGGTGCCAATAATTCTGGAGTTGACTGTATAACAAAGAGAATATGAAAACATATAGAGACGGCTCAGGGTCAGGGTAAGAGTTCATCAGAGAGGGCAGGTAGGGGAACTCTCTGTCCCCAAGTAGGACACCATCAAACTGTCCTATAATCATATGGGGGTACAGTGTCATTTTTGTAAAAATGTAAGCTGAGTCATGGACAGAGCCTGGCCACTTGGATTCAGCATTTGTAAGGATGTGGGCTGAATCACATATTATCTTAACAGTGCAGAAGAGTAACAGTAAGAGTAACGGTTGCCTTGTTAATGTGTTCAGCCTCTCTGATGTGACAAAGAAAACTTCCTTTGATATAAAACTCAAAGGCAATGCATAACATTAAATTCGGGAAAAGTTATGGAACCTGTTTAATCAAAAACATCACCAGCCCCAAAACCCAGATTTACGCTTGGAGTACAGTGAAACATTAAAACAATACAAAAATACTCTGAAACAGAAAAAAGAGAACCTCATTAACAAAACTCTCATAGACATTGAAAAATCAATTGATCAAAACGAATTCTGGGAAATGTGAAATAATTTCAATTCGGCACAAAAACCTGCATTAACTTTAAAAAATGGCTCAGTTTGGTGACAATATTTTGAAACTTGTATATGGACATTGCACAAAACAAATTAACAAAAGAACAAATTGAAATCAAAGAAAAATGTGCATTACTTGAACAATCAATCAAAGACAACCAAAACCCAACTGACACACCAATCACAATGCAGGAATTAACTGAGCATCTCAGAACACTAAAACCAAGAAAGTCTTGTGGTTTTGACAACATAAATAATGAGATGCTGAAATACAGTAACCAGTTAATATAAGAGGCCCTACTGAAATTATTCAGTCTATCACTAAGTACTGGCTGCTCCCCTGACACCTGGAACCAAGGGCTTATATCCCCAATTTATAAGAGTGGAGATAAATTAGACCCCAATAATTACCGCAGCATCTGTGTAAGCAGTAATCTGGGGAAGTTTTTTGTAGCATCCTTAATTCAAGAATTATAAACTTCCTTACCGAACACAGTGTCTTGAGTAAGAGTCAAGTTGGATTCCTCCCAAAACATCATACAACAGATCATATTTACACCCTACACACCCTCATAGATAAACATGTTCACCAAATTAACAAAGGAAACATCTTTGCATGCTTTATTGACTTTAAAAAAGCATTTGATTCTGTTTGGCACCAGGGACTAAATTATAGAATACTTCAAAGTGGTATTGGGGGTAAAGTATATGACATCATTAAATCAATGTATTTAGAAAACAAATGTGCAGTGAAAATTGACAATCAAAGAACAGAATTCTTCACTCAGGGTCGTGGGGTGAGACAGGGTTGCAGCTTGAGTCCAACGTTATTTAACATTTACGTTTATGAATTGGCCACAACGTTGGAACATTCTGCAGCTCCTGGACTTACTCTACATGACACAGAAATTACATTTTTATTATATGCAGATGACCTGGTTCTGCTGTCGCCCACAGAGCAAGGGCTACAGCAGAACCTAGCCATCTTAGAACAATTCTGCCAGTCCTGGGCCCTGGCAGTTAACTTAAAAAAGACCAAAATAATGACATTCTAGAAAAAGGCCAGATCTCACAAAAGCAGATACAGTTTCACCTTCTGCAACACAGTATTGGAACACACCACAAATTACACATACCTTGGTCTGAAAATCAATGCATCGGGGAGCTTTAACTTAGCACTGAATGCACTAAAAGACAAAGCCAAAAGAGCATTCTATGCCATAAAAAGAACATTTTACAATATTAAATTACCTATAAAAAACTGGTTCTCACAATGGGACAAAAACCCAGTGGAAATCCTGCATGCTGAATTTTACAAAAATATACTCAAAGTCCAACGAAACACACCAAACAATGCATGCAGGGCAGAATTAAGCCGTTACCCTTTGATTATTAACATTCAAAAAAGAGCATTAAAATTCTCAATCTAAAAACCAGCGAACCAAATTCCCTCCGATATAAGGCCTTCCTATCCCAAGAGCTAAGCCCCAATAGAAGTCCTCTCAGTCAGCTGGCCATGAAACTAACAAACCAAGTAACTTACAATACTAACTATGACATGTTTCAGACCAGCACTGCTTCAATTAAAATCAGCCAATTAATAAACCAAATAAAAGATTCTTATTTGGAACAAAACTGCAAAACAAATGAAATTACTACACTATGTTATGCATAAATTACAAACTGGCAGAATATCTCTCCACTGTCAGAGATATGAAGCAGAGACAGATCCAAACCAAATACAGACTAAGTGATCACAGCCCGGCCATTGAAACACAGACACAAGCAAACATGGCTCCCCAAAGAGGAGAGGATATGTGATCACTGTGAGACAGGTGAGGCTGAGACAGAGCTACACTTCCTCCTATACTGCACAAATTACACAAACATTCACAAAGACTTCTTTGAAAAGCTTAAAAGAATATATCCAAATTTTGAAACACCCTGTGGAGAGACAATTACCAATCTTACTGCGTGAAGGACACACAGCATCCCTGGCTGCTCTATATGTAGCAACCTGTCACCAGTGCAGGAATGTGATGAATGTATAAATGTTAGTAAATAGTCATTCATTGTATGCATTCATGTTTGTTCCTTTTTTCCCAGTTATTAATTGTGCATGTAAAGATCTGCAAATTATTAGAGCTTCAGTGCCTATGCGATCACCAAGAAAAGGGCACGCCACGTCCGACAAACTATCTCCAACCTACATGCTGCAGGCTCTGCAGGTGTTCTAACGAGTAACTCCAGGATAGTTTAAGTAAACCTGTTTGCTCGCTCACATGCCGCACACAGACACACACATGTGCTCCAGAAGGGGAAGGAGCCAGAGGGAGAGAGACAGGTGATAGCCCCCTGTGGTTGGGCATGTTTATCAAAGGATTCTACATTTGGGGGCATCTTAGGGCTTACCAACAACAGAGGGTCGTACCACGCCCAATTCCGCTTTTAACTGGTAACCCCAAATGTACATCCATTTTGGCTGTCATGAGTGTTTCGTTTTAGTTTCTGAGTAAAGCTCTGCTCCTTGCCATGCTTGAAAAGCCTGTTGCCTCTTTGGTCACTGATTCAGGGGTATTTACAAGGAGTTGGAGTTCATTTGTCCCTCTCAGGCCGTGTCTGGGTGTATGGCAAGGGACCATAAAAGAAGGGAGCAGAGTAAATAACTATAAAATGCATGTTGCTGTCTCGACACTTGTCTATGGAGAGAACACACATATAATCCCACTTTCACACTGAACTTAAACACAAGATAATTCTGGTCAGGAACCACACAGCTGGAGCCCTAAAACTCATGGGATTGCATTCTGCTTTACTTTGCTATGATAGAGGAGTAAGAAGAGAGGGATGGGACCAATGTGGACAAAGGAAGGAAGGCTGGAGAGAAGAGAAGTTTAATTCAGAGAAGGAGCTGTATAAGGTTTCTATGTATGGAGCCATGATCACTAACGATTGACTAAAAGTCAAAGTACACAGCACTACTCACCCCAGTGTCTGTAGTTTACAGTTTGGACTCTTCAGTCCAGCACAGAGCAGCTTCACTCCTGAATCTCCCAGGTTATTGTTGCTGAGGTCCAGTGTCTGTAGTTTACAGTTTGGACTCTTCAGTCCAGCACAGAGCAGCTTCACTCCTGAATCTCCCAGGTTATTGTAGCTGAGGTCCAACTCTCTCAGGGGTGAGTTTGATGACTGGAGAGCTGAGGCCACAATTTCATACGACTCTTCTGTAAGACCACAGCTGCTGAGTCTGAAAGAAAGAGTGATGTGTTCATATTTAACACTTAATATTTTAAATGTAGTATTGATAGTGCTCACTGATAAAGAGTGAAAATGAAGATTGTAAGATCTACAATGCTCTGAGGAAGATGTCTGTGCTACACTCTCCAACTGCAGCACTTTACACTTGAGAATAAGATGTCCTGCTCAAGTCTGACAGTTCTACAGCTGTGGTTCTGACCCAAATAGCCCCTTTTCCTTTATTCAGTTCTGTCAGAATTGGGGCTAATGGCCCAGCTACCTTTTCCACAGTCTTTCTCAGGCTAACTCTGGGCTTTAAGCCTCACTCATGGCCCTACTCATGCCCCTGAGCCAAGTGTGGACAGCAGGGCTAAGGATGGAGTTATCAGATCCTTTTATACTTTATTTCATTATTAAAGCAAATTCCAGCCTTTAGAGTGAATAGTGAGTTAGCTTGACAAGTTCTGAGAAGTTTGTATTTCTTCCAATGAGAGTAAAAAGGCAAACATTATCACACAGCTAAAGGTTCAAAGGAGTAGTCACAGGAAGGCAAGGGGATTTTTGGTTCACATCTGATCAGCAGTGCAGTGTGTCTGTTCTGATGGTGATCATTTCTCAATGACCTGTGACCAAACTTTTTGGTAATGATTGGTTTTATGAATTTTACCAAAAAACCCCAACATAGGAACAGCAGTGTCAAAACAGTGCACATCACTGAGCCATCAGCAGGAAACTAAAATCATTTTTTGATGTTTAACTTTTAACAAGTAAGGTGCTCAAACAAGAAACAAAACTATTTACTCTCCGATACTCTACTGTCATTCTCTAAAAAAATTAGAGAAAAAATAAAAAAGCAATCAATATTCTAGGCTACTACAGTCTGCTTTCCCTGTTTTCAGGCATCAGTCAGTTTCAGAGCTTGTTTATAATCAGGTCTGCATTTCAGAACATTCACAGTTGCTTCTGTTCAAATTACTGGCCTGAAATTTTGAACTGAATGATTATGGCTAAAATTATAATCCTTATTATTTTGCTAAATATTGTGATTCCAATTTCATTTTAAATCAAAATTATCCATCTGTTTAAGGAAAAAAAAATATATTTCAGACCAGAACTGCTTCAATTAAAATCAGCCAGAGAGAAGAGAAGTTTAACGTTACTCTGTATGGAGCCATAATCACTAACTATTTACTAAAAGTCACAAAGTACACAGCACTACTCACCTCAGTGTCTGTAGTTTACAGTTTGGACTCTTCAGTCCAGCACAGAGCAGCTTCACTCCTGAATCTCCCAGGTTATTGTAGCTGAGGTCCAGCTCTCTCAGGGGTGAGTTTGATGACTGGAGAGCTGAGGCCACAATTTCACAGGACTCCTCTGTAAGACCACAGCTGCTGAATCTGAAAGAAAGAGGTGATATGTTCATATTTAACACTTAATATTTTAAATGTAGTATTGATAGTGCTCACTGATAAAGAGTAATGTTGAGGATTGTAAGATCTACAGTGCTCTGAGGAAGATATCTGCGCTACACTCTCCAACTGCAGCACTTTATACCTGAGAATAAGATGTCCTGCTCAAGTCTGACAGTTCTACAGCTGTGCTTCTGACCAAAATAGTCCCTTTTCCTCTATTCAGTTCTGTCAGAATTGGGGCTAATTGCCCAGCTACCTTTTCCACAGTCTTTTTCAGGCTAACTCGGGGCTTTAAGCCTCACTCATGGCCCAACTCATGCCCCTGAGCCAAGTGTGGACAGCAGGGCTAAGGATGGAGTTATCAGATCCTTTTATACTGTATTTCATTATTAAAGCAAATTCCAGCCTTCAGAGTGAATAGTGAGTTAGATTGACAAGTTGTGAGAAGTTTGTATTTATTTCCAATGAGAGTAAAAAAGCTGAAATTCTCACACAGCTAAAGGTTCACAGGAGTATTCACAGGAAGACAAGGGGGATTTAGTTCACATCTGATCAGCAGCGCAGCGTGTCTGTTCTGATGGTGATTGATTGTATGAATTTTACCAAAACACCCCAATGTAGGAACACCAGTGTCAAAACAGTGCACATGTTAAGCACAATGAAAGAGCTCAGATAAGAAACTAAAATGTTTACTCCCTGGTACTTAACTGCCATTCTCTGAAAAAATTAAAAACAAAATAACAGAACCAAAAAGCAATCAATGCTCTAGGCTACGACAGTGTGCTTTCTCTGTTTTCAGGCATCAGTCAGTTTCAGAGCTTGTTCATAATCAGGTCTGCATTTCAGAACATTCACAGGTGCTTCTGTTCAACTTACTGGCCTCAACTTCAGAGCTGAATGATTATTGTTAAAATAATAATTTACAATTATTAATCACAATTATCTGACTCAGGAAACAATAAAAGAATAAAAATAAACAATAAATAATTATTTTATTGCACTTTATGCATCTTAGACCATGTTCATCTTTTTTCTTTGAAAAACTAACAATGCACTGATTCACAACCAAAGTTGCAACAGCTAGACAAGCTCATTTTCAATGTGTGGTCCTTACAGTCTTTAGTTGTACAAACAACAATGATAAACTGGCATGAAATTATTTCCAAATTCTGTGTTCACATTGCTGCCTTCAACTGGCCCTGACATCTCCTGCTCCTGTACTGGCATCACAGTTCTTTGGAATGGAGTGATTTTTCCCAGTACCTGGAAAGCCTTTGATACTTCAGTATAGTCTGTATAAATACCCACATTTTGAAGGATGATTAAACTCTCACTGTCAATGTCATATATCTAGCATAAATTCATTCTGTAGCACTGTACCAATGTATCACCTGATTCACAAATATACAACCTTATGCTGTGTGCCAGTAAATTCTGTGTTACCCTATATCATTTGAAATATAATTTTACACAAGATCTGAATAATCAAACTCTTGTGATTGTAAATATTTTGGCTGTGCATCATTTCCCCATCTTTTGTTGTGTTTACTTGTCTTTGGTGAAACTGAAAATAATGAACTTCTAGAAAAATAATACTCCATTTTACAAGAATATCAACACAGCTGTAGCTTTAACCGGGTGCATAAAACCAGAAATGAAATAACACACAAAGCTGGATCCATTGGGCCCCTTATTCAGAACAGTTCTGCTGTATCTAAATGCTTTGGCTCCTCTCTAAGCTCTGCTGCAGTTACTAAATGAGTCCACTAGAGAGCGCTGTTATCCCTCCACAGGGAACAGGCCGCGACATATTCACGCCAAAAATATAGTGAGGACATCATAACGAAGCGCTGCGTTGCTGAGGTACCGCTAGCTTATGGCTGTGCACGGTTTGTGTCGCTCACCTTCACAAGCCACAAATGGCACCCAAATGAAAGTTTCATCTGTCAAAGTCACCAATCTGATGTAAAACAGAACAGAATATTCGACATATACCTTGTGGGTAGCCAAGCTAGTACCTCGCCAATAGAATAAGTTTGCTTGGTAGCTGGTACAGAGCCTCCCTCTCAATCTCTGGCAGAAAAACTTCTCTGTTGAGTCTCTTATTGTGGCAGGAGAAGCAAGCTCCACTGCTTGTTTGAGCCTCATTGCCAATAAACTTGGCTGTTGGCGATTTCAGGTTTTAGTAAAAACCTTGCTTTGAGTTCACATAGTTTTTGTACAGGTCTCGTTTTATAATCTTGTCGTCGCCATAATTTAGCCTACTGACACATAGCCTAGGTTGACCTCAGTTGTGACTTGATGGTCTCTTCCCTAGTTGTGTCAATTTCCACAACACAAATTTATGTAACCATGATAAATGTAACTGAGAGTAAAATATTTTTCTGCGTCCCACATGGAGTGATGAGGGGTTACCACAGAGCTACAATTGTGAATCTTTTGGGACTCAAAATGGCACCATCATGTCTGACTCTGGTACCTTTACAAAGTAAACTCAATCATAGATGGTCATATGAGACAGCAGTAAAGTAGGTTTGATAATCATATTTAAATTCGTCTTGCAGTCAAATCAATGTTTCATACTGTAGCCAAGTATTTAGCTAAAACATCCATTTGACAAGAGACTTCCACCAAGTAGTCAAGTTCACGCACTCCACTATTACTGGAGTGATCGCCTACAATGTCCGAGTGGAGCCTGCTGGACTGAGAGCTCCAACAAACTTTTCCTCGTCAAAAGAAAGAAGCCCGGCATTCCAGTCGGAAATGATGATGAAAAAATAGCTTACAATTGATGTGGATTCTAAAATATTTGTGGTAAAACAGGATACATACTCCTAGCTTGATAGTGTCACGGCCTCCCTGGGCAGATACTGCATGCCTGACCTTACTCTGGTTGTCTTTAAACTTGTCAATGCAAGCTATAAGGTTGCTGAGTTTAATGGCGTGCGGCTGATACACTCCACTTGTTTAAATACAATAAGAAAGAAAAGAGGACTGGCGTTGCCTCCACCGATTGTACCCAACGCCGGAGCTTCTCATTCCGCGGCCAGCTTGCTCTTTGTCGCCGGGGACGGACAGCCCGGTCATGGAATTGTGAAGGCAACAGTTCGCTGCCACCAGCAATCGGTTTGTTCAGCGTTTTCTAAAACATCCTGACAGCCTGTGCTGAGCATCACGTTGTTGCACAATTTAGTTGGTTGAGGATGAACAAGGAAAAGAAAACCTTGGGGAAAAAGAACAATATTCGAGTGGAGTGGACGAGTTTTGGGAGATCCGCTTCCAGGATTTACCAGACGCTGCCGAACTGCGTGCACAAACCTTACTGGAAATAGCGTCCATCCAACTCACTCACTTATCACTCTCCGGGTCACAGAGTCAAACCACTCTCTCGTTCATTAAACAATGTCAACCCTCGTAAAACATCGTATCCAAACAAGCCAAAGTGCTTTTAAGGGACTCAGTAAATCTAATATTATAAAATATTATAATCTAAAATGTAATATTAACAACATTAGATCTCAGTAAGAAATGGCCTGTCTGTAACAACTGGCTGGATCATCTGAAAACGTACTTGGACGAATTATAGGAGAATCTCACCAACAGTCAAGGGATGGTCGATGAGTTACTGAAAGAATTCAATTCTCAACTGGGCTTCTTTTTTAAAAAAAAGTTATTTTATCTCATCTCAACCCTGCAGGTCATTATGACTTAGCAGTTGTCACTACAGACGGTTTTGGAAATGTTTATTTGCCTGGAAATATTTATGGTAACAGCCAAAAGAAGTGAAATAACTATTTCCTAGATGCTATTCATAATAAATTCTGAGAAATCAATCCTAATCTCAACATTTAGTTAGCGGGGATTTTAAACCAGCCCTAAATGACATGGATTTATGACTTTACAGGCCACAACAAAACTGTAATCACACCTCCTTAACCAATATGATGTCTATGTTTGACCCAAACAGCATTTTAAGAGTCAGGAACCCTGATCAAATGGTTACTTGGAGTAATAAAACTGGCCCATCTAAATCTAGGATCAACCGATGGTTTATATCACATTCATTATGCCCTAACATTGTAAAAGTAGAGGTTGTTCCAACACCACTGTTGGACCAAAACACTATTGTAATAGCTTTTATTAGTACTTATGATGTTCATCCAAAAAGAAAACACTCTTACTGGAAACATTATACCTCTTTGTTTGGACTTGATTCTACTAGATATCAAATTATGTATTAATTCTGTCGGGATAAAGCAAAGCAAGAAACATTGTATGATCTTAACAGGGACCTTCTAAAATTTTAGATACAAAACCCAAGCAATTAAATCAGGTTCTAAAAAAAAGGGAGGAAAATGAATTGATCATAAATATTATTGTGTTTTGAAGTACATACAATGTATATAAACCAGAACAAAACGGAACTAAATTTGCTCATTTTAAAAGCAAGGTGAGTCAACAGTACATCAATAAAGCCAAAGGAGTTTCATAAGGACAAGCTATAAATGGCTGGAAGAAGGTGAACATATTGCAATTACTTTTTAAAACTGGAACAACAACATAAAATCTGACCTAAATTTAAATGGAATATTGATAAAAAAAAAACCCCATGGAAATTTCAAAACTTGGACAGTAATTTTACTAAACAGTTTCTGGTCATTCAGGTAGGGTGTGAACTACAGGGGAGCCAGGGGGAGCTTGGCTCCTCTAAATAAGACATGAGCTCCCCTGAAGACATGCTTTGTGAAATTTTGGGGGGGTCTCTAAAATATTGACAATATGCTGTTTTTGCCATGCACTTCTATTTTTCTGTATGTTCATCATCATGGATCATGTGTAAAATTAGGCTATTATTGATGTATGATTTTTGCATGTGGGTGATTCATCACTATTTCACTTTAATAAAGATACCAACATGCATGCTATTCTTGCCATCACCATCAAAGCGTGGCGGCACAATATCATAAACTTCATTCACTTTAACTCAAAGATCAGAAAAAAACTAACTCTCTTAGTCCCACTCAGTTTGCACGCAGAATCGCCCTTATTCATTTCCCTGTTTTGTAGTCAGCATACAGATATGCAAAAAACAAAACAAGGAAGCTTACTCACAAATTTAGCATTTTCCAATAAATCTAAACCATTCATCTCTGAAGAGCAACCAGAGCCAGAGGCGTCTTCTACCGCAAATGTTAGCTTGATGACAAGCTACAGAATATAGTACATCACTCTGCAGATGTATAGTAGTAGATATGTGTGCCCTGCTTTAGTTGGTCATATCATACTGTGATTTTTGGTTTCGATTCCCATGTGGAGGTTTGATGTGGTCATTAACTGATTATTATATATCAGATGGGCTGACATTAAGTAGGCCCACAAGTTCGCACACTGCATTCAGGCCGTAATCTTTACACCTCCCAAATTAATGGAAATACATCAGCACACAGACGTCATCAACTAGGACCCCCTGCAGTTAATATGTGCAAAACAACAGCATGGATGATTCACTCGGCTGGACAAAACCAAAATTGTAAATTTAATTGTAAAATGACATGAAGCTAAATTTTGGTGCCTGGCATCATCTTGACTGCCTACATTCCAGAAGACAGTGCCATATAACTGCTTATAACGCATGGATAGCAAATCAGATTTATATCTGTCTCATGGAGACTCCGTTATGGGGCCAAGTGTAAATGGAATGTGTTTACACAGTCAAGTTAAGAAGTTGTGCCTGACAGTGTTGCCTGGCCTGCATTATCACTAGCTTTCATTTTTCAAAGATCAAACCTACAGCACATACAGATACCTTAAATACACATGTGAAGATAACCAGTAGCTGATAATGAAGGAAAACAGTGTCTGTCTTTCAATGTCAAGACAAAAAAGGTTTATAAGCCCATTGGCAAGGCAGATGGAAAAAATGTTTGCTTCACAGACACGTAAAGCTATTAAAAATGCTAACTTGTGAACACCACTGGATCATAATGTATTTTCAATGGACAGAATGATTCTTTTCACTGTAATATTGGACTATTTGGCTTTCGTAATGAAGATGACCACAGGAAAGCTGGTCAGATCGCTGCATTTCCTGTTTATGTTTGTGTAAGTAAATATGCACCCTGGCCAGCATTCAGGAGTGACCCGTAATTAGACTCATGAATTTGTACGCTCACCAGGTTGAATCTTAAAGTTCACCACCATCGTTTGCTTGTAACTATAATTTCACCAAAGACTTTAATCACTAACACTTACAAAGCATGCCCCTTTGTAAACTTTGTGACTTTTTTGTTTTTCAATGGAGATGCTATATCAGCTGTTCAGAACCCATTGTTGCAATAAGGATGGCACAACACCCCACCCATCCTCCACAGACAGAGACCAAAATGCCCAGCATGACCTGTTTGGAAGTGAAGGTTCCAGGCCCCACTGACATCTTTGAGGTTAGCTTTAAAATGCTAATGCCCTGGAGAGGTTCTGGAACCTCTACAGAGAGGGGGAGGATAAGAGTCCCTCAGTAATTTCACCACTGAGCCCCTGTCTGAGAATAAACTGGTCACTGTGCAGCACTATAAGGAAGCCGTATATGACCTCAGTGCTGGAACACGGTTTGTTTTTGACTCCAACACCAGGAGGGTCCAAGAAGAGGGTTTGTATAGGGGCCAGGAAATGGCTGGGCCAGGTCAAACCCCACCCCTCTGCAGTAGGCAGAGTGAGCCACATCCCCAGCACCAGCACACTGGGGAACAACAGGGATGGGGTGTGCTATCACAGCATGCCCAAGCTGTGCAGGAAATGCAGTGAGCTCGCAACCCCCTGTCACCACCCCCCAACCCCGACCTCTATACCTAGAGCACAAATTCCAAATTCAGAGAGGATGCTGTGGAGATGAGGAAGACCTAAATTGCAGTGAGGTTTGACACTTAAGATGGAAGTATAAAAACACTATTGAATGAATTTAAATTTGTAGATTCATTTTCTGCATCCTACATGGCCAGTTGTTAAGCTAAAATATCACATTCAGATAACAGTATTTTACCACTGGTTTTTCTTTCCTACATACACATAGGGGTATATGAAAATGGACCACAAATATTACATTCTGAAATATTATTCAAATATTATTCATGAACATTTTCTGAAGGTAGGCTTCTGGTCATGATATAGGTGAGCTATGTTCATGCACTTTATTCTCACACAATTATAAACTGTTTATGCAAATATCAGTGTCAATCATCTGCATTATGAATGATGTAACAGTACTCACTTGGCCTTCCTGCAGTTCCTCACAACTGGTACCAGTCTCTGATAACCTGCTCCTGATGTGTTGTACGTCTTCAAGTCAAACTCATCCAGGACCTCCTCTGACATCAGTAACACAAAGGCCAGAGCTGAGCATTGGTGTGGTTCCAGCTCTTTATCAGAAAGTCTTCCTGATCTCAGGGAAGTCTGGATTTCCTCCACGAGAGAGTTGTCATTCAGTTCATTCAGACAGTGGAACAGATTGATGGTCCTCTCTGCTGAAGACTCTTCTCTGATCTTCTGCATAATGTACTGGACTGTTTTCCTGATGCTCTCTGATCTACTTCCTCTCTGCTTCAGTACGACTCCTAAGAGAGTCTGAGTGGAGTCCAGTGAGAGGCCCAGAAGGAATCGGAGGAAAAGGTCCAGGTGTCCATTCTTACTCTGTAATGCCTGATCCACTGCACTTCTGTGTACCTCAGACAGCTGCATTCTGTCAGTTTTAGGTTTTGACTCTTCTGGTCTGAGTGCATTTCTGTTCTCATTTACACATGAATGAAACACAAACAAGGCAGCCAGAAACTCCTGAATGCTCAGATGCACAAAGCAGTAGACTTTCTCCTGATGCAACCCAGACTCCTCTTTAAAGATTTCTGTGCACACCCCAGAGTACACTGAAGCTTCACTGACATCAATGCCACTCTCTCTCAGGTCCTCTTCATAGAATATCAGATTGCCCTTTTGCAGCTGTAGAAAAGCCAGCTTCCCCAGTTTCAGGATCATTTCTGCATCTGATGCTGAGATCTTCTTTGGGTTTGTCTCATTGGTGCCATGATACTTCTGCTTCTTCACATTGGTCTGAATGAGCAGGAAGTGTGTGTACATTTCAGTCAGAGTTCTGGGCAGTTCTCCACTGTCTGCTTTACCCAACAATGTCTCCAGAACTGTAGCAGAAATCCAGCAGAAGACTGGAATGTGACACATGATGTAGAGACTCCTGGATGACTTTATGTGTGAGATAATTCTGCTGGCCAGGTTCTGATCTCTGATTCTCTTCCTGAAGTACTCCTCCTTCTGTGGGTCATTGAACCCTCGTATCTCTGTCACCCGGTGGACACACTCAGGAGGGATCTGATTGGCTGCTGCTGGTCGGGAGGTGATCCAGAGGAGAGCAGAGGGAAGCAGATTCCCCTTAATGAGGTTGGTCAGCAGCACGTCCACTGATGCTGACTCTATTACATCACAGCAGATCTCATTGTTCTGGAAATCTAGAGGAAGTCGACACTCATCCAGACCATCAAAAATGAACACAACTTTGACTTCATCATGTTCAACACTTTCAATCTCTTTCAGCTGTGGAAAGTAGTGCTGGAGGAGTTGCATCAGACTGAATTCTCTCTTCTTCTTTAAGTTCAGGTCTCGGAAAGGAAGAGTGAAGATTAAATTAATGTCCTGATTGGCTTTTCCTTCGGCCCAGTCCAGAATGAACTTCTGCACAGAGACAGTTTTCCCAATGCCAGCGATGCCCTTTGTAAGCACAGTTCTGATGTGTTTCTCCTGTCCAGGTAAAGGTTTGAAGATGTCATTGCAGAGGATTGCAGTCTCCTGTGTGGTTTGTCTCTTGGATGCTGCCTCAATCTGTCTGACCTCATGTTCATTATTGACCCCCCCACCTCCTCCCTCTGTGATGTAGAGCTCTGTATAGATCTCATTGAGGAGGGTTGGGTGGCCCTGCTGTACCAAACTTTCAAATATGCATTCAAACTTCTTCTTCAGGTCAGATTTCAGTGTGTGTTTGGCTCCTGTGAGTTTTTCTGAGAAGAAGAAGTATGACAGATAATTTACTTATATTTTTAAAAAAAAAAATAATCAGTTGAAAAAATTGTTATAAACCTTTCCCCTTGACACTATTTCACACAAGTCTGTCACACAGTGTGTTACACATCACCCCAACAATCTGCACAAATGATGAACAGAAATAGTTTCTGCCTTGTTCATGAAGACACACCAGAGTAGGGGAACTATAGAGCAAAGGGTTTTACCAACATGAAACGAGATTAAGAGATTAAGTGAATATATGCGACTAAGTGAACATGTACAGACAGCTAATACGAGATCCACATACATATATATATCATATCAGGACAAATAATCAGGTATATCTGCTCTAAACTGTATAGGCAGCTTCACAATCTGGTGCAGAGGGCCACATGAAATTTAAGAACTTTTTCTATATATGTCAAGATCACACAATTGTAATATCTTATTAACAGTAATAATATCATAAATTGGGTTTCATTTGGTGGCTGTTGGTGGAATGATGTATTATTCTTGTGATGCTGAAATGCTGAAAATGCTTTTCAGATGTTGGAACAGAACACTAAAATACGGTCTGTTTGGCACAGTCATATTTTTCTGTGTTATCTGGCATGTGCTCTCTTACTATTATTTTAACATATCCATTATTCTGGTGTTAAATGTGCACTACAGCCACTTTATGAAGAACTGCACCTGCCTGTGGTGCTCATTTGACACCACACTAAGGGAATAAGAGATACAGAAAAGTAGAGGCAGAAAACCTGCACTAACAAACATGGAAAAATAAAGATGTGTGATGCATCCACTCATTTAAAGGGAATGTGGAAAACATCCTGATTGGTCAGTGCATGATCAAAGCTTTAAATCAGTACTTTGCTCTATCTGCTTCTCTTTCAGACATTAAACTGCTAAACTGATTCTGCCACAGCTTTTTAAATCTGCATTAATGATACTTTTTCCCACATTTATATCCTTACATAAGGGGCCTGTGTGTTGCACATCTCTCTCTGGGCCAGGTTTACTAAGGAATAGTCACAGCACAAACACATTCACTCTTTAGTGGCTTGTTTGCAGTTGCTAATACGGATATATTCATTACTGATTTACACAAAATAGTGTCTTACTCTTCTGCTCATCTCTCTCCAGTGAGTCTGCAGGATCCTTCTGCTTCATTTTCCTCAGGATGTGGAGTGTGATCTTCAGAGATCTCTCACTGCCACAGGTCTCCAGCATCTTCTCAACTACATGCAGGGCCTCAAGGTCCTCCTGTTGTCTCTCAGAGCATTCTGGGTAATCCTGACTCAGATGGCTGTGAAACTGTTTCAAATCCTCCTTCTTCAACTTCATCAGGGTGCACTGGAGAGACTGAAATAAACACATGAAGATGTGTGCTGTATCAGAGAGACTGAAATAAACACATGAAGAGGTGTGCTGTATCAGAGAGACTGAAATAAACACATGAAGAAGTGTGCTGTATCAGAGAGACTGAAATAAACACATGAAGACGTGTGCTGTATCAGAGTGACTGGAATAAACACATAAAGAGATGTGCAATAATTCACTCCAGTTCTTTAAAGTTCAGCTTTTGCTTTTGATTGATGACTTTGTAGAGGCAGTAGTTCAGATTAATCATGCTTTCCCTGAGAGTAATTGAATTGTTTTGTGAATCTGGATAAATGGACTGCTGCATATCATTATGCAAGACAAACTGTGCTCACCATGTCCGCTGCAGATTCTCAGGTTCCCAAATGCTCGCCATTTTTCAGTCCCAGGAATTTTTTATGCCCCAGAAAAGGCTGAAGTAACATTTAAAATGCTTATGATAAAAGGGATGAATCTGGTCCTGGATGATTGGCTGAAACCACATTCCAGCTCTGTGTTTATTCTTGTGTTGTGCTCCAAACGAGGAATGTGTTCCCTGCAACCTACACCCTGTGAGTGTGTTCCCTGCAACCTACACCCTATGAGTGTGTTCCCTGCACCCTACACCCTGTGAGTGTGTTCCCTACAACCTACACCCTGAGCGTGTGTCTCTTCCACTCTAAACCCTGTGAGTGTGTTCCCTGCACCCTACACCCTGTGAGTGTGTCTCTTCCACTCTTAACCCTGCACTAGTAGAGAGTATTGTAGGTGTGTCTTGTCTGTGATATTGTTTTGCCATCTCTAAATAATTGTCTAGGCCATAGCCAATAACAATGCTGCTGGGCGTTTGAGTCACATAACAGCTGTTCCATTACCAATGTGGACTTCCTGCCATAGCCAGTAACAGTACTGCTGGGAGTTTGAGTCCCATAACAAACATGTGCCTGTACTGTAATCTGTATGAAATTGTGATTCATTAGAATTAGGGGTTTTTAGCAGAGCATTTCCTTTGAATGTGTGCAATTAAACCACATCAGAGTGAGAGTTTAGTCATTCTAATAGTTATGAGCCTGAAAAAAAGAGTTGAAATAAAGAGTATTCTCCAAGCCAAACCCCATGATAATTAATATATAGATAAATGAAAGGGATATCACACCTTTTTTGTGGGGTTTACATCCATACACTGCTCTCTCATCTCTGGACTCTTCTGTTCCAGACAGCTGGACTCTGCTGATGTCTGGACCCTGCAAAGAGGTTTGTGAGGAATCAGAGATCCGACAGAAAGAAACAGTGAATTAAGAAAAAAATACATAAGAAGAGTGCATTAAAATGTTTTAGAGAAGCTCAATCATGAGACCTCTGTCTTGTAAAAACCGGTACACCCACGCGGGGGGTGGGGGGTTTGTGGGGCTGGGGTGTTTGGGGGTAGGTTGGGTCACTCATACTTATATCAGACAGTGAACCTGTGTGTAGAACCATATAATGAACCAATGAAATAGCCTTTGAGGCGTGAAACAAAAGTTGATAATTGTTCAAGAAATTTTATACTTCCTTATAATGAGACTTGATTACCCATGCTTGTTCTTTGTCATAAGATAACAGAAACTGAAGTTGTTGATATGTTACACCTAACAGAGACATATGGACAGAGCCTTTTTGACAAACAAACTGCCCATATGAAAATTGTTGCAGAATGGGATTGGCTTTTTATCCACTGAAGGCACCTGCTCATGTAAACACATCAAAGGTGATGCTCTGGGCAGATCCCAAAACAGCCACGTCAGCTAATTTTATCATTCCCGTTATAAGGTGGTGTACAGTCTTAGTTCCTTCAACATTGTACATATCCTGCTGTGAGAACTGTTCCCTCTGCACAAAACCCCTGATAAAAAGCTTCTCTGAAGAAGCCTGGGTCTCCCCAGCCTTATGGAAACTAAGGAGTGTATGGTGGAGGCAGTGACACTAACAAACCAGTTTTCCAGGAGCAAATGATCCTAAAATGGCACCCTGTTTTACTGTGTGATATAACAGAACCCTGCTGGCCAGAAAGATGTCATTACTCCTTCTCTGGTTTGTGCAGAGAGAGCCACCTGCCCCTGAGCAAGCCGATGCAGGGCTTCACATGCAGCAGGGCCTCTCTGAGGAGGGGCCTGTGTGCCGAGGTCTGACCTTGACCATGGATGGGTGGATCTTACTTGCACAGAGTGATAGACTTTCATTCTTTATCACCAAACACCTACCAAGCTAAGTGGTGAGCTAACAAACTGAACATTCCAGCAGTAAATATATTTACCATACTTCTGTGAAATAAATGGTTTAACTGTAATGTTGTTATACTGTATAAGTAAATACAAGACATGTCCCTATATTAGTCTGTACAATGTATGAAAGAGAGGTAGATTAGCAGTAAAGCTAATAGCTGCAAGATCCTTTATCCCATGTTCCTGTGTTTTATGTGGTTTCATCATTGGCAACAGCAAACACTATGCTTACATTTACTACTCTGTGTCACTGTATTAGCAACTGCTGCAAGTGTACTAATAAATAGCACATAACTAGAATAAGTAACTAGCATTACACTAATATGAAACTATTTAGCATGAAACTAGCATGTAGCATTTTTGAGAGAGTAGCAGAGTTGAGAGAGCATAGAATACTGGCTGTGTTCTCTATTGTTTGGACTCAATGAGCCACCATAATATAATCAATGGTGTTAATGTGCTTGTGTGGATATGTATGGTGTGTGTAAGACATGAAATACATTGATGGCTTTGCTCATCATGCCACAACCCTGTTTCATGATTAAGAGTTCTTAAAGGAACTCCTTCCTGCCCATGCCTCATCCAACAGGGAGTGAGGGTGTTTTCTCAAATGATCTTCTCAGCCCCACGCTGTGAACCTTTTGCCCATGCATGAGGCTCCTCCAATTTGCTGCCCAGTTTGCCAGTAGAGGGCACTACAGAGCAATGAGACAGATACTTTTACTGGTTTACAGTCTATTTTTACCTGTTTAGGCTGTGCTAACATTGCCTCACCAAAGTGAACCTCCAGTCATTGTAGCATGGGGTGTTGAACATTTTAAATAAACTGATAATATAGGGAAGTGTCTCAAAATTCAGGTGTTGATTAAAATGGGGCAGTCAGGAGAAAAGAGTAAGATCTCCAAAACTCCAGGTATGAGTGGAGCTTCTGGAGTGATAAAGGTTGCTCATATTTATAGCAAATATCCCAGCAGTGTCTGGGGAAACAGACACATGTGACACAGACAAAACTGGTCAATTATTTTTGTGGTATCAGTTACAAACAACTGACTTAAAAATACTTCCCTTCACGAAAATAAAACCTTTTATCAAGCCATATTACAAAACTGGAGACAGCATAAGGCCATGGCTTAATCTGTACCAGCAGATAGCTGGCTTATGCTGTATATGGCAAATGCAGTTGTTACTAACTTGAAGACCACATTCTTGGCTCTAGAAAACTATCAGATACCTCTCTTCATATTCTGCAGTACTTGGCAATGTCTCACACAAACCAAGTTAGCAATGTGGCTAGCTAAACTTGGCTCAGAGACTCCTGGGCTCTAATTACACCCTCAGTGTTTGGAGAAAGGACACAAAAACTACTAGAGATGTGAACAATTTCTTGATTTGTTGATTGTCGGTCAACAGTTGAGTGGGCGAAAATCAGTTTTTATTAGGTTTTTTTATCTGTGTAAGTTCAAATGTGGATGGATGTTTAGGCTATTTTGCAAAACCAAACTTCTTGATTCATTAAATAGTGTCTCTTATTAATCCGTCTTTTGAAACATGTTAATTGAGAGGTTTGAGCTTCCGTTAAGCTGTGAAGTGAGTGAAGAAGCACAAAATAATTTGGTACACACCAAATGGAACAACATTTTCATCTTGTGATCTCTGCTGATCATGTGGCTTAATTTGTTTATTATCCTACATTAGAATAAAAAAAAAATATTTGTCTGTAATGTGTCGGCTTCAGCATCAGCTAGTTGACTGGCAGAAATGCATGTCGTTCTCATACCTACAAGCTACACAGCACAGGTCTACTGACGATAGGTCTACTCCAGGCCTAAAACTGAGCCAACCCAAACAGAGCCTCACAAAAACAGAAGGTGTGGGTCACTTGAATCGATCTAACATGCTGAAGGAGGGAGTGAGGTATGATGCCACTGGATTCAAGCAGGCTGAGTCACAGCTAAAACATTTCCATGAAACCACAAACAACCATCTACAACCATCCTGAGATGATGGTAAATTTCCACCATCCTGAGAAAGTCTTAACGTCATCCTCTTCCTGCCGCTCTAAGACAGCTGGGTACAGGTGACCCTGCTCTTTCTGCTGGACCCAGAAAGTCAAAACAGACATTGCATATTTGTTTTTACAGACAATTTGGTGAATAGTGATGAAAACTGGCAAACATTCAAGGCATCACCAACTGTCCAACTAAGCATATTCCTTCTCAACAATAAACTAGATTGTTCTTTAATTAGAAAGTTTGGAGGAACTAATTTCCATTTTAATCTCATTCTCGTAAGCAGCTCGAACTCACATCACATGGAGACAGAGCTTCCAGTTAACCTCATCCTCTTACTGCAGCTCTAACTCACAGCACATGGAGACAGAGCTTCCAGTTAACCTAATCCTCTTACTGCAGCTCTAACTCTCAGCACATGGAAACAGAGATTCCAGTTAACCTCATCCTCTTCCTGCAGCTCTAAATCACAACACATGGAGACGGATCTTCAGGTTAATCTCATCATTTTACTGCAGCTCTAAGTCACAGTGAGTGGGGACAAAGCTTCAAGTAAACCTCATCCTCGTACTGCAGCTCTAAATCACAGCATATGGAGACAGAGCTTCCACTTAACCTCATTCTCTCACTGCAGCTCTAACTCACATCACATGGAGACGGAGCTTCCAGTTAACCTCATCCTCTTACTGTAGCTCTAACTCACAGCACATGGAGACAGAGATTCCAGTTAACCTCATCCTCTTACTGCAGCTCTAACTCACAGCACATGGAGACAGAGCTTCCAGTTAACCTCATCCTCTTACTGCAGCTCTAACTCACAGTATATGGAGAGAGAGCTTCCAGTTAACCTCATCCTCTTCCTGTAGCTCAAACTCACAGCACATAGAGACAGAGCTTCCAGTTAACCTCATCCTCTTACTGCAGCTCTAACTCACAGCACATGGAGACAGAGCTTCCAGTTAACCTCATCCTCCTACTGCAGCTCAAACTCACAGCACATGGAGACAGAGCTTCCAGTTAACCTCATCCTCTTACTGCAGCTCTAACTCACAGCACATGGAGACAGAGATTCCAGTTAACCTCTTCCTTTTACTGCAGCTCTAACTCACAACATATGGAGACAGATCTTCTGTTTAACGTCATCCTCTTACTGCAGCTCTAACTCACAGCACATGGAGTGAATAACTTATTTTATTTGGCAGTTAAATAAGTTGTATCCAAAATGTAGAATGTTTCATTATCCCTTCTTTAAATCTTGTGATTAGCAAAGCTTCTACATTTTGCAAACCTTCTTCGCGATTAAGCCTCAATTTTATCAAAAATTTGTAAAAGGCAACTGAGTACAATGAGGATATGATGAAGACATGTAGTCCTTTTTACACTGTTCACAACATGAACACATATTCAGAAGAATTCCTTTGGAAAAATATAAAATTGAATTTTTAAGTCCTGAGGAACTGTGTCCCCACTCTACCTACACCAGACTGTAGCCTGAAACAGTGAGGAATAAAGAAATAGCAGTGTAAATATGAACCCGTTTACCTTGGAGAAGATGGAGATTCTCTTTTTAATGCGAGTGGTGGCTCCATTGACCCATCACTCTTCACTGAAACACAGCTGGGTACAGGTGACCCTACTCTCTCCACCTGGACCCTGTGAACAGCACATGAAGACAGAGCTTCCAGTTAACCTCATCCTTTTACTGCAGCTCTAACTCACAGCACATGGAGACAGAGCTTCCAGTTAACCTCATCCTTTTACTGCAGCTCTAACTCAGACCACATGGAGGCAGATCTTCTGGTTAACGTCATCCTCTTACTGCAGCTCTAAGTCACAGCACATGGAGACAGGTCTTCCAGTTAACCTCATCCTTTTACTGCAGCTCTAACTCACAGCACATGAAGACAGCGCTTCCAGTTAACCTCATCCTCTTACTGCAGCTCTAACTCACAGCATATGGAGACAGAGCTTCCAGTTAACCTCATCCTCTTACTGCAGCTCTAACTCACAGCACATGGAGTGAATATCTTATTTTATTTGGCAGTTAAATAAGTCGTATCCAAAATGTAGAATGTTTCATTATCCTTTCTTTAAATCTAGTGATTAGCAAAGCTTCTACATTTTGCACAACTTGTTCGCGATTAAGCCTCAATTTTATCATAAATTTGTAAAAGGCAGCTGAGTACAATGAAGAGTGTGATGAAAACATTTAGTCCTTTTTACACTGTTCACAACATGAACACATATTCAGAAGAATTCCTTTGGAAAAATATAAAATTAAATTTTTAACTGCTGAGGAACTGTGTCCTCACTCTACCTACAAAAGACTGTAGCCTGAAACAGTGAGGAATAAAGAAACAGCAGTGTAAATATGAACCCGTTTACCTTGGAGAAGATGGAGATTCTCTTTTTAATGCGAGTGGTGGCTCCATTGACCCATCACTCTTCACTGACACACAGCTGGGTACAGGTGACCCTGCTCTCTCCACCTGGACCCTGTGAACAGGACATGGAGACAGAGCTTCCAGTTAACCTCATCCTCTTACTGTAGCTCTAATTCACAGCACATGGAGACAGAGCTTCCAGTTAACCTCATCCTATTACTGCAGCTCTAACTCACAGCGCGTGGGGACGGAGCTTCCTGTTAACCTCATCCTATTACTGCAACTCTAACTCACAGCACATGGAGACAGAGCTTCCAGTTAACCTCATCCTCTTACTGCAGCTCAAACTCACAGCACATGGAGAATGAGCTTCCAGTTAACCTCATCCTCTTACTGCAGCTCAAACTCACAGCACATGGAGACAGAGATTTCAGTTAACCTCATCCTCTTCCTGCAGCTCTAAATCACAACACATGGAGACGGATCTTCAGGTTAATCTCATCATCTTACTGCAGCTCAAACTCACAGCGCGTGGGGACAAAGCTTCAAGTCAACCTCATCCTCATACTGCAGCTCTAAATCACAGCATATGGAGACAGAACTTCCAGTTAACCTCATCCTCTTAGTGCAGCTCTAACTCACAGCACATGTAGACAGAGCTTCCAGTTAACCTCATCCTCTTACTGCAGTTATAACTCACAGCACATGGAGTGAATATCTTATTTTATTAGGCAGTTAAATAAGTCATATCCAAAATGTAGAATGTTTCATTATCACTTCTTTAAATCTAGTAATAAGCAAAGCTTCTACATTTTGAAAAACTTCTTCGCGATTAAGCCTCAATTTTATCAAAAATTTGTAAAAGGCAACTGAGTACAATGAGGATATGATGAAGACATGTAGTCCTTTTTACACTGTTCACAACATGAACACATATTCAGAAGAATTCCTTTGGAAAAATATAAAATTGAATTTTTAAGTCCTGAGGAACTGTGTCCCCACTCTACCTACACCAGACTGTAGCCAGAAAAAGTGAGGAATAAAGAAATAGCAGTGTAAATATGAACCCGTTTACCTTGGAGAAGATGGAGATTCTCTTTTTAATGCGAGTGGTGGCTCCATTGACCCATCACTCTTCACTGACACACAGCTGGGTACAGGTGACCCTGCTCTCCACCACCTGGACCATGGAGACAGAGCTTGTTAACCTCATCCTTTTACTGAACAGCACATGGAGACAGAGTATCCAGTTAACCTCATCCTATAACTGCAGCTCTAACTCACAGCACATGGAGACAGATCTTCTGGTTAACGTCATCCTCTTACTGCAGCTCTAACTCACAGCACATGGAGACAGCGCTTCCAGTTAACCTCATCCTCTTACTGTAGCTCTAACTCACAGCACATGGAGTGAATATCTTATTTTATTACGCAGTGAAATAAGTCATATCCAAAATGTAGAATGTTTCATTATCACTTCTTTAAATCTAGTAATAAGCAAAGCTTCTACATTTTGCAAAACTTCTTCGCGATTAAGCCTCAATTTTATCAAAAATTTGTAAAAGGCAGCTGAGTACAATGAAGATATGATGAAAACATGTAGTCCTTTTTACACTGTTCACAACATGAACACATATTCAGAAGAATTCCTTTGTAAAAATATAAAATTGAATTTTTAAGTCCTGAGGAACTGTGTCCCCACTCTACCTACACCAGACTGTAGCCTGAAACAGTGAGGAATAAAGAAACAGCAGTGTAAATATGAACCCGTTTACCTTGGAGAAGATGGAGATTCTCTTTTTAATGCGAGTGGTGGCTCCATTGACCCATCACTCTTCACTGACACACAGCTGGGTACAGGTGACCCTGCTCTCTCCACCTGGATCCTGTGAACAGCACATGGAGACAGAGCTTCCAGTTAATCTCATCCTCTTACTGTAGCTCTAATTCACAGCACATGGAGACAGAGCTTCCAGTTAACCTCATCCTATTCCTGCAGCTCTAACTCACAGCGCGTGGGGACGGAGCTTCCAGTCAACCTCATCCTCTTCCTGCAGCTCTAACTCATAACATGTGGACACAGAGTGTCCAGTCAACCTCATCCTCTTACTGCAGCTCAAACTCACAGTACATGGACACAGAGCTTCCAGTTAACCTCATCCTTTTACTGCAGCTCTAACTCACAGCACATGGAGATAGAGCTTCCAGTTAACCTCATTCTTTTACTGCAGCTCAAACTCACAGCACAAGGAGACAGAGGGTTAACTTCACCCTCTTACTGCAGCTCTAACTCACAGTACAGGATAGGACCTTCCAGACAGACCTTCAAGTTAACCTCATCCTTTTACTGCAGCTCAAATTCACAGCACATGGAGACAGAGATTCCAGTCAACCTCATCCTTTTACAGCAGCTCTAACTCACAACACATGGAGACAGATCTTCTGGTTAACGTCATCCTCTTACTGCAGCTCTAAGTCACAGCACATGGAGACAGGTCTTCCAGTTAACCTCATCCTCTTACTTCAGCTCTAACTCATAGCATGTGGTCACAGAGCTTCCAGTTAACCTCATCCTTTTACTGCAGCTCTAACTCACAGCACATGGAGACAGAGCTTCCAGTTAACCTCTTTCTTTTACTGCAGCTCTAACTCACAACACATGGAGACAGATCTTCTGGTTAACGTCATCCTCTTACTGCAGCTCTAACTCACAGCACATGTTGTGAATATCTTATTTTATTTGGCAGTTAAATAAGTTGTATCCAAAACACTGTTCACAACATGAACACATATTCAGAAGAATTCCTTTGTAAAAATATAAAATTGAATTTTTAAGTCCTGAGGAACTGTGTCCCCACTCTACCTACACCAGACGTAGCCTGAAACAGTGAGGAATAAAGAAACAGCAGTGTAAATATGAACCCGTTTACCTTGGAGAAGATGGAGATTCTCTTTTTAATGCGAGTGGTGGCTCCATTGACCCATCACTCTTCACTGACACACAGCTGGGTACAGGTGACCCTGCTCTCTCCACCTGGATCCTGTGAACAGCACATGGAGACAGAGCTTCCAGTTAATCTCATCCTCTTACTGTAGCTCTAATTCACAGCACATGGAGACAGAGCTTCCAGTTAACCTCATCCTATTCCTGCAGCTCTAACTCACAGCGCGTGGGGACGAAGCTTCCAGTCAACCTCATCCTCTTCCTGCAGCTCTAACTCATAACATGTGGACACAGAGCGTCCAGTCAACCTCATCCTCTTACTGCAGCTCAAACTCACAGTACATGGAGTGAATATCTTATTTTATTTGGCAGTTAAATAAGTCGTATCCAAAATGTAGAATGTTTCATTATCCTTTCTTTAAATCTAGTGATTAGCAAAGCTTCTACATTTTGCACAACTTGTTTGCGATTAAGCCTCAATTTTATCATAAATTTGTAAAAGGCAGCTGAGTACAATGAAGAGTGTGATGAAAACATTTAGTCCTTTTTACACTGTTCACAACATGAACACATATTCAGAAGAATTCCTTTGGAAAAAATAAAATTAAATTTTTAACTGCTGAGGAACTGTGTCCTCACTCTACCTACAAAAGACTGTAGCCTGAAACAGTGAGGAATAAAGAAACAGCAGTGTAAATATGAACCCGTTTACCTTGGAGAAGATGGAGATTCTCTTTTTAATGCGAGTGGTGGCTCCATTGACCCATCACTCTTCACTGACACACAGCTGGGTACAGGTGACCCTGCTCTCTCCACCTGGACCCTGTGAACAGGACATGGAGACAGAGCTTCCAGTTAACCTCATCCTCTTACTGTAGCTCTAATTCACAGCACATGGAGACAGAGCTTCCAGTTAACCTCATCCTATTACTGCAGCTCTAACTCACAGCGCGTGGGGACGGAGCTTCCTGTTAACCTCATCCTATTACTGCAACTCTAACTCACAGCACATGGAGACAGAGCTTCCAGTTAACCTCATCCTCTTACTGCAGCTCCAACTCACAACACATGGAGAAAGAGCTTCAAGTTAACCTCATCCTCTTACTGCAGCTCAAACTCACAGCACATGCAGAATGAGCTTCCAGTTAACCTCATCCTCTTACTGCAGCTCAAACTCACAGCACATGGAGACAGAGATTTCAGTTAACCTCATCCTCTTCCTGCAGCTCTAAATCACAACACATGGAGACGGATCTTCAGGTTAATCTCATCATCTTACTGCAGCTCAAACTCACAGCGCGTGGGGACAAAGCTTCAAGTCAACCTCATCCTCATAGTGCAGCTCTAAATCACAGCATATGGAGACAGAACTTCCAGTTAACCTCATCCTCTTAGTGCAGGTCTAACTCACACCACATGCAGACAGAGCTTCCAGTTAACCTCATCCTCTTACTGCAGCTCTAACTCACAGCACATGTAGACAGAGCTTCCAGTTAACCTCATACTCTTACTGCAGCTGTAACTCACAGCACATGGAGTGAATATCTTATTTTATTACGCAGTGAAATAAGTCATATCCAAAATGTAGAATGTTTCATTATCACTTCTTTAAATCTAGTAATAAGCAAAGGTTCTACATTTTGAACAACTTCTTTGCGATTAAGCCTCAATTTTATCAAAAATTTGTAAAAGGCAACTGAGTACAATGAGGATATGATGAAGACATGTAGTCCTTTTTACACTGTTCACAACATGAACACATATTCGGAAGAATTCCTTTGGAAAAATATAAAATTGAATTTTTAAGTCCTGAGGAACTGTGTCCCCACTCTACCTACACCAGACTGTAGCCTGAAAAAGTGAGGAATAAAGAAATAGCAGTGTAAATATGAACCCGTTTACCTTGGAGAAGATGGAGATTCTCTTTTTAATGCGAGTGGTGGCTCCATTGACCCATCACTCTTCACAGACACACAGCTGGGTACAGGTGACCCTGCTCTCTCCATCTGGACCCTGTGAACAGCACATGGAGACAGAGCTTCCAGTTAACCTCATCCTTTTACTGCAGCTCTAACTCAGACCTTCCAGTTAACCTCATCGTCTTACAGCACATGGAGACAGAGCTTCCAGTTAACCTCCAGTGCAGCTCTAACTCTCATCCTCTTCCTTTTACTGCAGCTCTAACTCTGGAGACAGAGGGTTAACAGCAGCTCTAACTCACAGCACAGACCTGGAGACTTACTGCAGAAATTCCAGTCATGGAGACAGAGATTCCAGTCAACCTCATCCTCTTACTGCAGCTCTAACTCACAGCACATGGAGACAGAGATTCCAGTCAACCTCATCCTTTTACTGCAGCTCTAACTCACAACACATGGAGACAGAGCGTCCAGTCAACCTCATCCTCTTACTGCAGCTCAAACTCACAGTACATGGAGTGAATATCTTATTTTATTTGGCAGTTAAATAAGTCGTATCCAAAATGTAGAATGTTTCATTATCCTTTCTTTAAATCTAGTGATTAGCAAAGCTTCTACATTTTGCACAACTTGTTTGCGATTAAGCCTCAATTTTATCATAAATTTGTAAAAGGCAGCTGAGTACAATGAAGAGTGTGATGAAAACATTTAGTCCTTTTTACACTGTTCACAACATGAACACATATTCAGAAGAATTCCTTTGGAAAAAAAAAAAATTAAATTTTTAACTGCTGAGGAACTGTGTCCTCACTCTACCTACAAAAGACTGTAGCCTGAAACAGTGAGGAATAAAGAAACAGCAGTGTAAATATGAACCCGTTTACCTTGGAGAAGATGGAGATTCTTTTTTTTGGCTCCATTGACCCATCACTCTTCACTGACACACAGCTGGGTACAGGTGACCCTGCTCTCTCCACCTGGACCCTGTGAACAGGACATGGAGACAGAGCTTCCAGTTAACCTCATCCTCTTACTGTAGCTCTAATTCACAGCACATGGAGACAGAGCTTCCAGTTAACCTCATCCTATTACTGCAGCTCTAACTCACAGCGCGTGGGGACGGAGCTTCCTGTTAACCTCATCCTATTACTGCAACTCTAACTCACAGCACATGGAGACAGAGCTTCCAGTTAACCTCATCCTCTTACTGCAGCTCCAACTCACAACACATGGAGAAAGAGCTTCAAGTTAACCTCATCCTCTTACTGCAGCTCAAACTCACAGCACATGCAGAATGAGCTTCCAGTTAACCTCATCCTCTTACTGCAGCTCAAACTCACAGCACATGGAGACAGAGATTTCAGTTAACCTCATCCTCTTCCTGCAGCTCTAAATCACAACACATGGAGACGGATCTTCAGGTTAATCTCATCATCTTACTGCAGCTCAAACTCACAGCGCGTGGGGACAAAGCTTCAAGTCAACCTCATCCTCATAGTGCAGCTCTAAATCACAGCATATGGAGACAGAACTTCCAGTTAACCTCATCCTCTTAGTGCAGGTCTAACTCACACCACATGCAGACAGAGCTTCCAGTTAACCTCATCCTCTTACTGCAGCTCTAACTCACAGCACATGTAGACAGAGCTTCCAGTTAACCTCATACTCTTACTGCAGCTGTAACTCACAGCACATGGAGTGAATATCTTATTTTATTACGCAGTGAAATAAGTCATATCCAAAATGTAGAATGTTTCATTATCACTTCTTTAAATCTAGTAATAAGCAAAGGTTCTACATTTTGAACAACTTCTTTGCGATTAAGCCTCAATTTTATCAAAAATTTGTAAAAGGCAACTGAGTACAATGAGGATATGATGAAGACATGTAGTCCTTTTTACACTGTTCACAACATGAACACATATTCGGAAGAATTCCTTTGGAAAAATATAAAATTGAATTTTTAAGTCCTGAGGAACTGTGTCCCCACTCTACCTACACCAGACTGTAGCCTGAAAAAGTGAGGAATAAAGAAATAGCAGTGTAAATATGAACCCGTTTACCTTGGAGAAGATGGAGATTCTCTTTTTAATGCGAGTGGTGGCTCCATTGACCCATCACTCTTCACAGACACACAGCTGGGTACAGGTGACCCTGCTCTCTCCACCTGGACCCTGTGAACAGCACATGGAGACAGAGCTTCCAGTTAACCTCATCCTTTTACTGCAGCTCTAACTCACAACACATGGAGACAGAGTATCCAGTTAACCTCATCCTATAACTGCAGCTCTAACTCACAGCACATGGAGACAGATCTTCTGGTTAACGTCATCCTCTTACTGCAGCTCTAACTCACAGCACATGGAGACAGCGCTTCCAGTTAACCTCATCCTCTTACTGTAGCTCTAACTCACAGCACATGGAGTGAATATCTTATTTTATTACGCAGTGAAATAAGTCATATCCAAAATGTAGAATGTTTCATTATCACTTCTTTAAATCTAGTAATAAGCAAAGCTTTTACATTTTGCACAACTTCTTCGCGATTAAGCCTCAATTTCATCAAAAATTTGTTAAAGGCAGCTGAGTACAATGAAGATATGATGAAAACATGTAGTCCTTTTTACACTGTTCACAACATGAACACATATTCAGAAGAATTCCTTTGTAAAAAAATAAAATTACATTTTTAACTGCTGAGGAACTGTGTCCTCACTCTACCTACAAAAGACTGTAGCCTGAAACAGTGAGGAATAAAGAAACAGCAGTGTAAATATGAACCCGTTTACCTTGGAGAAGATGGAGATTCTCTTTTTAATGCGAGTGGTGGCTCCATTGACCCATCACTCTTCACTGACACACAGCTGGGTACAGGTGACCCTGCTCTCTCCACCTGGACCCTGTGAACAGCACATGGAGACAGAGCTTCCAGTTAATCTCATCCTCTTACTGTAGCTCTAATTCACAGCACATGGAGACAGAGCTTCCAGTTAACCTCATCCTATTCCTGCAGCTCTAACTCACAGCGCGTGGGGACGGAGCTTCCAGTTAACCTCATCCTTTTACTGCAGCTCTAACTCACAGCACATGGAGACAGAGGGTTAACTTCACCCTCTTACTGCAGCTCTAACTCACAGTACAGGATAGGACCTTCCAGACAGACCTTCCAGTTAACCTCATCGTCTTACTGCAGCTCAAATTCACAGCACATGGAGACAGAGATTCCAGTCAACCTCATCCTCTTACTGCAGCTCTAACTCACAGCACATGGAGACAGAGATTCCAGTCAACCTCATCCTTTTACTGCAGCTCTAACTCACAACACATGGAGACAGATCTTCTGGTTAACGTCATCCTCTTGCTGCAGCTCTAAGTCACAGCACATGTAGACAGGTCTTCCAGTTAACCTCATCCTCTTACTTCAGCTCTAACTCACAGCGCGTGGGGACGGAGCTTCCAGTCAACCTTATTCTCTTCCTGCAGCTCTAACTCATAGCATGTGGACACAGACGTTTGCAGTTAACCTCATCCTTTACTGCAGCTCAAATTTGTACAGCACATGGACACAGAGCTTCCAGTTAACCTCATCCTTTTACTGCAGCTCTAACTCACAGCACATGGAGATAGACCTTCCAGTTAAAAAAATTCTTTTACTGCAGCTCAAACCCACAGCTCTATGGAGACAGAGGGTTAACTTGACCCTCTTACTGCAGCTCTAACTCACAGCACATGGAGACAGAGCTTGCAGTAAACCTCATCCTCTTACTGCAGCTCAAACTCACAGTACAGGATAGAACCTTCCAGACAGACCTTCCAGTTAACTTCATCCTCTTCCTGTAGCTCTAACTCACAGCACATGGAGACAGAGCTTCCAGTTAACCTCATCCTCTTACTGCAGCTCTAACTCACAGCACATCGAGACAGAGATTCCAGTTAACCTCATCCTTTTACTGCAGCTCTAACTCACAACACATGGAGACAGATCTTCTGGTTAACGTCATCCTCTTACTGCAGCTCTAAGTCACAGCACATGGAGACAGGTCTTCCAGTTAACCTCATCCTCTTACTTCAGCTCTAAGTCACAGCACATGGGGAAAGGAGCTTCCAGTCAACCTTATCCTCTTCCTGTAGCTCTAACTCACAGTACATGGAGACAGAGCTTCCAGTTAACCTCATCCTCTTACTGCAGCTCTAACTCACAGCACATCGAGACAGAGCTTACAGTTAACCTTATCCTCTTACTGCAGCTCTTACTCACAACACATTGAGACAGAGCTTCCAGTTCATCTCATCCTCTTACTGCAGCTCAAACTCAAAGCACATGGAGACAGAGCTTCCAGTTAACCTCATCCTCTTACTGCAGCTCAAACTCACAGCACATGGAGACAGAGCTTCCAGTTAACCTCATCCTCTTCCTGCAGCTCTAACTCACAGCACATGGAGACAGAGATTCCAGTTAACCTCATCCTCTTACTGCAGCTCTAACTCACAGCACATGGAGACAGAGCTTCCAGTTAACCTCATCCTCTTACTGCAGCTCTAACTCACAGTATATGGAGAGAGAGCTTCCAGTTAACCTCATCCTGTTCCTGTAGCTCAAACTCACAGCACATCGAGACAGAGCTTCCAGTTAACCTCATCCTCTTACTGCAGCTCTAACTCACAGCGCGTGGGGATGGAGCTTCCAGTCAACCTCATCCTCTTCCTGTAGCTCTAACTCACAGCACATGGAGACAGAGATTCCAGTTAACCTCATCCTCTTACTGCAGCTCTAACTCACAGCACATGGAGACAGAGCTTCCAGTTAACCTCATCCTCTTACTGCAGCTCTAACTCACAGGACATGGAGACGGAGCTTCCAGTTAAC
>CM040747.1:39166903-39284581 GCA_022829145.1 Albula goreensis
TTTGCAGGTGCTTTAATCACTAAAATGACAAGCACACAAAATGAGTTCATGTGTCAAAACAAACAGTGCCAGAATCAGGACAGTGTATTCTAATCAAGGACAACTGTATCCTGAAAGAAGAACAGTGATTCACAAGTTGGATCTCATCCATGGAGACAGACAGATGTTTAATAGGATACTTCTGTAAGATTCTGGTCCAAATCCCTAAAACCATCCGACCCAGTGCAGCATAAGAAAGCACAGATCATCCCACCAAAGGTATGCAAATACCTGTATTCATTTGTCTAGATGAATACAGGTATTTGCATACAGGTATTTGCTCCTTATTGTAGCCACAGGCCTGCTCACACACGTTAATTGTCACTTTGGCTGCAGCTAGACGTTGCAGCAGTTCTTCTAAAGAAACCGGTGATGGGTGATTGAGAGCTGTTCTGGCTACAGAAGATAATCCAATTATCACACCTACTGTATCCAACCACATGAACTACCCTCACTAGACCAGTGATGGTAGGATTGATGCTTATTTAATTATCGTCTAATCCTGATCAAAGCCATGTATCTGTATAAAGAAGGCTTCACTGAGGGTTTAGGGTTCATTTGGACTCCGCTGAACCCAGAGTGCGTTTCACGTATTTCTGACAACTGCCGTTCCTGTAAATAAAGAAGTCTTTTCCAAGAAGATCGGAATTGCACCTTTTTTTCCTTACACTTATGAAAAGCCAACAATGTGCCCCAAAAATGAGCTCAAAAGTGAATCTGCACCTCAGTTATACAGCCAGTGCAGATGCAGTCATAATGCTCTCCCTTTTAAGCAGCAGGGTCTTCTAAACCACCCTGCAATGTCATGATTGTAATTTCTGTAAATGTTAATGTGTGGAGTGAACTGTGACTCTATGTCAAACCAGAGCGACTGACACCTCTGCTGCTGTCCTGGTGCTGCTGTTGAACTCTCTCTCTGTCACAGCCCACAGTCTCCAGTCCACAGCACTGCTGGGCTACAAGTGCGTGCTGTACCCAGGAAGACCATTTGCATAGAGAAGACACTTTGCATTGGCAGCACATGCTTCAGTGTTCTGGGAGTGTTTATAGTCCTGTGAGTTTAACACTTGATGACTGAGAGCTGTCCTTCATGGCAACAGAACCCACAGCAACAATGACTTTTATCACCATTTTCTTCTGGACACTCGCTTTCTGCATTCAGGGTGAGATTTTTGAAATTACTGAAGTATATTCTGTATTGATTGCTTGTTTTAATTTAAATGTAATACATATTTGAAATAACTAAATGTATCACCCTATATTATAATATTTCCCATGTATAGATAATACAGTTATATGTTGTTTATTATTTCCTTCAGAATGCACAGGACAGGTGACTGTGACTCAGACTCCTGCTGGTAAATCTGCTCTCATAGGAGACACTGTCACCCTGAGCTGTAAAACCAGCCCTGCTGTGTATAAAGACAGTAATGGTGAAAGAATGGCCTGGTATAACCAGAAACCTGGAGAAGCTCCTAAACTCCTGATCTACAGGGCAACATCACGTAGCTCAGGGATTCCTGATCGATTCAGTGGCAGTGGATCTGGGACTGACTTCACTCTGACCATCAGTGGAGTCCAGGCTGAAGATGCAGGAGATTACTACTGTCAGAGTTACCACTACATCAGCAGTAGTGCTGTGTTCACACAGTGATAGAGAGCCATACAAAAACCTCCCTCAGTCAGACTGCACAGAGACTGCACTGCTGCAGCTGGGACCTACTGCAGGTGCTGAGGGGGGAGGCACTGATCCGGGACACTGAGGGGTTCTGCTCCAGCACACTGAGCTTCAGTGGTTCAGTTATGAATTAGAAATGCTCTCACAAGTAATACAATATTTGAGCATTTTCATGTCTGTACATTCAACAGTATCAAAGCCCAGTGGATGAGTAATTATGGTCTTATGAAACACCTTTTTTTAAAATATAAGTGAATTTATCCAAGTCAAACACAGCACAGAAAACGAGCAACTGGATTACATGCATGAAGCAGTATTCTTTATTCACTCTCAATAAAAGCTTGAACATGAACTTTACACAATTACTCCCAATCACAATTAATACCATCATATCAAATGTTATTTTTTGGGTAGGTTTCCAAAAGAGTAAACTTCTTTTACATTTTCAATGACAGAAAGTATGGACATGAAATAATTAATAATTTAGAAGCATAGCTTAAATCTGTCGGAGAGACTGAAATAGTTAGGATCTGTCGTGATGAACTGGATTGGACAGCGGTGCTGTTTCCATCAACAGCTTCACACCTGAGCTGACTCTTCCTCACCCTTACAGCTGTTACTGTATTATCCTCAACAATACTACGGTCACTTGGGTGCCACCTCAGTCCCTTGTGTTGAATACAGTGTGAAAGTGAGGCACTATCGGCCCCTCCATTGGACTGATGTGTGTTCTACAGAGGTGTTTCATAATCATTATTATGGTGTCTCTGTGCTTCTTCTCAAATAGAGACCATATAACCCCTCTTATATCACAGTAGGATGGCTCCCCCTTGTGGTGTGGAAAATCATCAAGTCTAAGTACAGTACAAAATCGTTGCTGTCCTGACTAGTTATTTATCAGTATGTTTCCCAGACTGATATTTTTAAATACATATTGGTTTGTCTGAATCATACAACAGAATGTTGTAATCTTAGCATCAAATGGCCCTCATTTGATGAGGTCAGCTTTAAACAGTCTTTAAACAGATAACCATATGGAATAACACATACCCTTTGCTCATGGTAATCTGCAACTATTCACATCATATGCATGATTTCATAGTGAGCGCTGTAGCGTGGCGCTCTCTTACTGCGTAACCAAATGCATTTATTTGGAGCTGGTGCTGATCAGGACATCCTAAGACAGAGAGAGAGACTCATGTGTGCTGGCAGGTAGAGGCATCCTTGATTCCATGGTGATGGCCAGGAGCCACGTGAGCACAGAGCCTTGGTAGACTCTCAGCCTCTGTCCCCACATCATCTCCTCCAGCAGAGGCATAAGCAGAGGAACTGCTGTGTGGAGACAATTCAACAGACTCAGCAAGAGCCTGAGAACGAGGTGAACAGTCAGAGGCTGGCTGCTCATTAAGTGGAGCCAAGCAGACTGGGTGAACTAGAGCTCTAACTCAGAGCTAGACCTACATAAATCAGACTCAAGGTAAATGTTAGCAGTGTAAGGTGAGAAGTGTCTGAGAGTCTTTCTACTCTGACTCTAAAACTCTTGGAGAAATTCATAGTTTGTCAATCTAACATGGTCTACTCATTTGAGCAGCATGTCCATATATTTAAAGTTAAATGTACATAAAAGCAGTACATTATAATTTTCATTCATAACATCTTGATCTGCTCTGATCTATGTGCATAATCACTGGGTATGAAATACAGACACTGATATAACTCCCTTCACCCAGCTCTGTCATGGATAGTAGTTAGAACAGTGTGCTTCAATAAATCTGAGAATATTATTTTCAGACAGAAAACATATCAATGATACCATCCTCTAATCAACTCGGTCTCGCTGGATGTCTCCATCATCAGCAGAGAGGCCTGGTCAAACCTTATCTTCTTTGCACATGGGAGCAGTTTATAGCTGACGTCTCTACTGTGACTGATACCTCCACCATGTAACTGATTCCTCTGTTGTTACTAAGTGTCATCTCTGTTGCAGTGGTGAATGTTACTTTAAATGTTGTTTTCAAGACAGACTGATGCCTCCACTTCCTGAATGCTGACTGGGAGAAAATACTCCCATGCTACTGTAGGAAGGATGGACTGTCAATGTGACTGAACTGAGTCTGTAATCCTACCTTTGTGCTTCTTTTTCATAGACTTAGTCGTTCCAGGTGCACTCTTCACTGGCGCAAGTCCAGGACTCCTTTCAGTGTCAGGCTGAGATGCATCGGCTACCAGAGAGACTGAGACTCAAAGACAAACAGGAAACAGAAAAGATTACATAAATTACACATAAAGTACACGTTACATAAATTACCAGTTTAGCATGTTGTTTAACTGTAGGGACACACCGAACTGTTACCTCATTGGTTACTATCCATGTTAGTTAGGGTTATTTGCATGCAATATGGCTTCAGTGCTCCCAATCCCACAATGTCTCAGTTCTGCCTAAATCTATATTCTGTCCTTAACCTGTCTCATGCAGGGACCCTGCAGCTGAGTGCTGCTCGCATTTTAGCTTCTGAGCTCGTGTGTGTGGCACAGAGCTGTCACTAGCTAATATGGCATTCTAGCTAGAGGTTACAAAATGTATGCCATTTATTTAACAGTTTAAATGAATCTGTGCTGTATTTAGGAAATTTGGTCATGATATTAGTATCTATTTCGGTGATATTAAATATTACATTTTCTGTGATATTGAATATCATGTTTTTACTACGAAGAGGGATTTCCTTACCTGTTTCGCTCTTCTTCCTGTTTGATCCTGTACTCTGCCTCCTGGGTTCTGCAGGGAGGGGGCGGGGTTCTGTAACAGGGCTGGGTGGCTGACTCCTTTCATTGGCTGGTCTTAAACTCCTGCTCTTATTTACCCTCTCTGTCTTCTTCCCTTTGTCTCACCAGCTGATTACGGTCCTCCACCTCGTCAGCACCTCATGAAAGAAAGTCCTCCTCAGGGAGAGGCGGATGGTCAGATAGATGACAATTTCAGTGAACACCAGGATCCAAAGCTCCATGGTTATTCTGCTGGGATCGAGGGACATTCTGCAGACACAGGCATCTCGTGAGAGCACCGTTCACAACCAGCCACAACTTGTCATTTTAAGTTTGCTTGATTCAAGGTTGCTTCAAAACAGGAGGAAACACAAATTCACTGGAGAAAAAAAATCATCACCCATTGTGAGGCTTGAATCCATGATCCTCAGATGAAGAGTCACAAGCACTAGTGACTGAGCTAGCCAGGCAAAGCACCTCAAACCTCTGCTGGTTTCGCTCCACACTGAGGGTTTCAAGCTCTTGGAATGTGCAGCTCCACAAAGCTAGGAGCGAAATACAGGGCACAGCCAGAGAAAGAAGAGCAGTGCAGTCTCTGTGGCACAATCGGCCAGCGTGTTCGGCTGTTAACCGAAAGGTTGGTGGTTCGAGCCCACCCAGGGACGGCAGAATTTTCTCTCCTTCCTGGTAAAAATTTGGCAAGGCTGTGGGCCATCACAAATGACCCCTCAGTCATATACCGACCATCGTTCCCCCAGAGACCAGCTGAAAAGGCCTTCCTCACCAAAGCCATTCAACTCCAGCTCCTGAACAGTCGTTTGGAGTTTGTGTCCCAGCGCTGAATTCTCTTGAGGAGCTTCGCAGCAGGAATAGGGAGGTAAACTCAGTGGTGAAAGTAGGCGTTTCTGGCTGTTGTGTGGGGGTCAAACAGCATGGGGAGAAACGCCCATCCACTGCCAATCCCTCAGCCTGTTCACACCCATCAAAGGAGGAGCGCTCCCTTGTATAGCTGGAATGCCCTGTAACACCAACATGGCACTTACGTTTACTTGCATTTATCAGCACAGCTGTGATTATCCTCAGCATCTACGACCACATCACAGTCGTGCTGATATTCAGTATAACAGCGCTCCCTCTCGTGTGATATTGTTTAATTAACCTCCACGGCTTATCCTGTCAGAATAGTGCAATAGTGTAATGATTGCTACACGACGTATCTAACAATGTCTACCAGGAGTTTCACATTCAGCATCCTCTGAGGATGAATCTGGCGGCCGTCTACATCAGGCCAGCTGGTCATTATGATCCGGGGATGATTCTGCAATCAAATTTTAACACAATGTATGAAACTTACCTTTGACACCAATTCAGATGACTTGATTTGTATTCAAGCTTTGCACTATACAAACCATGTAAGCAGAATTATAGGAAGCTTCAAAAATGTGATCAGTCATTGAAGGGGTTACTGATTAATAAAACTTTAACTTGCATAGTGTAATTATCCTGGCAAATAGAGAACTTAATTACATATGCAGTGTGAGTATTTACACTACAATATGCAATGATCTGTCAATCATACCAACAATAACGCTCTATTTCTGCTGAACACTGGTCTGTTAAGGCAGTCCACTCTACTTACCTTCAGGAGTGATTTGAACGATGGTAGCAGGGGCTTTGTTCTTCAGGATGTCAGGAGGCTTTGGAAATGCCTGCAGACCTGTATTCTTATCTAGATGGAAAACAGTCAAAAGGATATTCATGCATCATTCTGCACAATATTTTGTGATAAACTGGTTATCTGCAAAAATCTTACAAAAACTGATTTCTAATTAGTTCAAGGAATGTATTCCCACTCACTTGTCTTTTACCAAACATAAAAAAACAAACACATTAAGACAGCCATCATAGCTGACATCATTTTTATCTTCAACAGCTGGAAAGTGAGCCAGTCCTTCGCTGGGTCTATCGTTTTTTTTTTACAGACTGACTGCACCTGGGTCTTTGGCCATCGCACAACATTTTTGTCTTCCTGGGTCAAGATTTTTGGGATGACACCTTCGAAATGTTTGTCACGCTCGATCCAAACAGCACTTGCAAAAACTATTGTCAAAAACAAATACAAAAGGGCAGATTAAAAAACAAGCCCACTACCCACTCTATCACTGTCTTTCAAAAAAAAAAAAACAAATATTAAGAATTGTAAAAAAAGAATAATTCTGTGATTCACTCTATTTCATGCGATAAAGGGAAGATGGCATGTCCTCCACTATGTGGTGGACAAACAGCTTCCCTTTGTCAAATTCTGGCTTTGTAGTAACTGTATTTTAGCCATACTGTGGACACTGCCAACAAAAGCAATGTTCAGGAGTTTTGACTGGCAGGGCTTCTCAAAGAGGTTGGAGGTTCAACGATCTGGAATGATGCTGCAGACGAGTTTTCCATCTGACCTTTTCTCAGTCATGAAGGCAACACTGTCATCCTTGAGCAAAAAGCAGCCGTCCCTCCACTTTACTGACACTGGCTGCAGTGGCCTTTGCTTCTGTTTCATATTTTTTGTGCACACTCCTCCTCTGCCATACGCTTTGCCAAGGGTTGTGGCTGGTCTTCACAAGCTTCTTGATGGTTTGAAGATGGTTCTCAAACGGGAAAGCAGATACGTCATTCAACGAACAATGAAAATGTGCAACATCTTCATGGAGGTGTTTTACAGCACGCACACTGTAGACAGTGAATTTGTCTCCATAGACCTAAGTGCTGTTGACCACGAAATGATTGAGGACCACTTCCACGTGACTGGTTTCTCCTGTCACGATCTGCAGAGAGAAGGATCGACATTCCAACTGTTAGCCAGAGGAAGTGGTGGTACAATTCTGGGTCCACAATCCCATGGAGCACCACAGTGTCAAGTGTATGGCAAAAACTGTCCGAAACTGCTTTCCATCTGTCCATGTGATCTGGGCCTCCTTGCTACCTCACTGGGCATTGCATTCCTCAATCCAAGGAGTCCATTGGACAGTTCAGCTGTCTGTCTAGGAGGGAGCCTGTGAGGGTTGGAGATCTGACACAAGTAACACAAGGATGCGCCTCATTACTCCAAGGCAGACAAGGTGCGTATAATCAGGGGAAATGAGCTGACTCATGGGATGCCTGCTCTGATCAGTGGTGGCTCCCCATGCTGATGTTTCACTCTGTAGTCCATCTGGCTGAACTTTTCATCTGTCCTTCATGGGAATGTATCCTTGCTGTTGAACACTACTTTTCCCAACCATTCACCTTCCTCTTCACACCTTTCACAGCTGTAGTATCCAGTGTGGTAGATGATGTTTTTTAGGAGCATTACATATAGAGTCTTTTAAATGCACCTGTATGAGTCCTCCATTGTGCTTTTCCTCCAGCCTCCTAATATCTACCACTAAGTCTTGGACATCGTCTTCCAGTGCTTCTGCTTTCGTCATGCCACCAAAAAGACAGACGACGAAAGGCTCAAATCTATCAGTCTTTGCCAACATGGGCAAGAACTGAGCACCACTGGAGTTGAATAACGGTACACCATCAATATTAATACAGACAGGAATGTGTTCTGTAGAGGCTGGGCACTGCAGGAGTGTGCTGCGTATGCCAGTTTCTAAGCCATAATAAATGTATTCGCCGTTACATCTTGCCTGGCGTTCAAGTACTTGTGGAGTGGAGAGAAGTGTCTGTGAGTCCTTGGGTAGTTCATCATGTCCCTGTTTGTGAAGAATTTGGAGCACGTTATTGAGCGATTTGTGTACCTGATTGTCGGTCACTGCCTGATCTGCCAAGTCACTGTTTATGTCTAATCTATTTTCATGATCATGTTTAAATTTTTACTCAATAATGATGTTGTAATGAATTACTTGATCTTTATTTCATACTGATACATTTTATTTCCAAATGGCTTTTTTCAAGCAATCTGTTTTAATTAACAATAAAACTTTTATTTCACAATGCCACTTTTATTACAATTACTTGAAATTGAAAGTGAAATTAATTCAGAATGGAAATACTAGCACCTGAAGGTAAAACAAGTTTGCACCAACATTGACCATTCTCATATATGATATGACACCCTTACTTGAGTTACCCTACATAGCTGGCTTGTTAACAAGCTGTATAAAGGTAAAACATTAAAACGTCTCCTATTTCTTTGGCCTATCCGTTAGATGCAAACACAGAACTGATCAATTAATTTTGAAGGAATGACAAAGACACACTGCATTTGAGGAAAAGCTTTAGGTATCTACTTACAAGTCTGAAGGATGTAACTGTCCAAGAAAATAGTGGAACACAATATTGTCTTCTACTATACTAAGTGACTGGTACATTTTGGTATGATATAGTTGCAATCGATGAAAAGCCTAAATGACATATTAATTGATAGTTGTTTGCATTTTAAGAACATTCCGATTGTGACATCATAGAGGCTGAAATACTGAAAATTCTAAACCACTTGAACTTACTACTGTTGCTGGGAAACAGAATGATGTGAAATCTGTCCAATTCTATGTTGGAAATTTAAAAGAATAAAATGTTTTAGATAAGAGTTAGAGTTTACTGGGCTGAACAAGCAAGAGTTTTATCAGAGCACCAACAACAGTGTTCCTCTATGATGTTAATGTCTTATAACTTGCATTTTTACAAAACCAACAAAGATGATAAAGGGACATCAAATTTTATGGGACTTAATTTCTCTTTGTAGCCCTCATAGATGATAACTTCATATATCTGAAAATGTAATACTTATGCAAAAATGCTTGAATTCATCTATTCTTGAATCAAACCTTTAGGCTAATAATTCTTGGGAAACAAACCAATGAACTTCAAAAACCCATGAAACTAATTCATGGGTTTCATTTAATATTATAAATGTGGTGGCACAGTGGCAGGTGAGGTCACTGAGCTGAGCCAGGTGGTGAGTGGAAGTAAAACACAACAAAAAGTGGCCAAAGGCCTTTAATTTATTTATTGGGGGTTTGGGGGGAAGGAACTACAAAAAAAAAATACTCAAAACAAGTTTAAACTCAAAAACAGCACAGCCAGGGCAAACAGCCACATAAAAGCACAAAGTCTAATGTGAAAGTCCCCCTTCAGCCTCTCAGGCTGTGTTTAAATTGAAG
Organism: Albula goreensis; assembly: GCA_022829145.1. NCBI lineage: Eukaryota > Metazoa > Chordata > Actinopteri > Albuliformes > Albulidae > Albula > Albula goreensis. The sequence goes on from CM040747.1 coordinate 39,176,522, forward strand.
GCCTAATTGAAGGCAAGTGCTCACAGCTGAGTTGATTAGAAATCACTCTCAGGTGAGGCTGCCTGTTAGTGAGGCCTCTGCTGCTGCAGCTCCAGTTAACTCTCCAGGCTGAGGGAGGGAACCAGGAGACTGACAGCAGTACTGTGGGAGGAGCTGAGGAGCTTGCTCCTCCCTCCACCTCTCCCAGCACCACAATACAGAGACACTTCCACACTTGTTCCACACCCCTCAGGTGAAACCCTGTCCTTGTTGACTACAATGGAGAGAGCAGCAAAAGCCTCTTTCACTACAGTGGAAAAACAGCAATGGCTGCAGTAGCCAGCCATGTCTGGTCCTTCAGTGTAATGGGAAACAATCAGAGTATGGATTATGTGTGAGTGCAGCAGTGATAGGACATAAATAACTCACACCACGAAAATTAGGCAAAATCCAAGGTTTCAAAGTGTTAAAATCTAATTGTGCAATTTCACCGCCTCAAAGGTTTACACTGCACTGTTTAACAGGGGTACATGTGAGAAAAAAAGAATATGATGGCGAAATGTGAATGATGTTGGTTTGGATTGTGATCCTGCTGTCCAGACACTGTTACACCAGTGTTAAACTGCTCTGTCTGTGTCACAGCCCATAAGCCCTAGTCTGCCTCCATAGCACTGCTGGGCTACAAGTGCCTGCTGTTCCCAGGAAGACCATTTGCATAGAGAAGACACTTTGCATTGGCAGCACATGCTTCAGTGCTCTGGGAGTGTTTATAGTCCTGTGAGTTTAACACTTGATGACTGAGAGCTGTCCTTCATGGCAACAGAACCCACAGCAACAATGACTTTTATCACCATCTTCATCTGGGCACTCACTTTCTGCATTCAGGGTAACACTCATAAAATATATTCAAATTGTTATTCTGTCTCCAATTTTAATGGAAGTATAAAAAGTAAATGTATTTGAAAGATATAAAATAACTGCCTGGGCAATAATGTAACATTCTAATGTTACAATGGATAATATAAGTATTAATATTTTTTATTCTTCCCTTCAGAATCCACAGGACAGGTGACTGTGACTCAGACTCCTGCTGGTAAATCTGCTCTCACAGGAGACACTGTCACCCTGAGCTGTAGAACCAGCACCGACGTGTATGTCTATAATGGTAAGCACCACCTAGCCTGGTACCAGCAGAAACCTGGAGAAGCTCCTAAACTCCTGATCTATTGGGCAACATACCGTAGCTCAGGGATTCCTGATCGATTCAGTGGCAGTGGATCTGGGACTGACTTCACTCTGACCATCAGTGGAGTCCAGGCTGAAGATGCAGGAGATTACTACTGTCAGAGTGTACACTCCATCAGCAGTAGTGCTGTGTTCACACAGTGATAGAGAGCCGTACAAAAACCTCCCTCAGTCAGACTGCACAGAGACTGCACTGTTGCAGCTGGGACCTACTGCAGGTGCTGAGGGGTGAGACACTGACCCGGGACACTGCTGTACTTCCAGCAGGGCTGTAGGGGGCAATAGAGAGCTACAGACCTGGAAATAAACCTCTCTGAGCTGAGGAGGAGCTTCTCTGTGTCACACACAGAACCAACATCAGAGCTGCTACTGCTGAACCACACTTCTGTACCACAACATCACTTATTTTATGTGCAGAGAGAATTCACACTGACACAGAAATGAGAGGATTAACATTAGAAATCTAGTAGAAACCAAGAGCATCATGAATATAACACTGCGTTGGAAATAGATAAACCAGAACATGTAAGAGTTTGCTGATGAACTGCGCCATTATAGACCTGGAACTCTCACTGAGAGCTTAAGAGTGAAAGTAACAGATATGTGATTCACATTTAATGTGTGAAATAGAGATACATGAATAGTTAATACTCTTGTGCAGATACACAAACCATATAAAACTCTCTCTCTCTCTCTCTCTCTCTCTCTCTCTCTCTCTCTCTCTCTCTCACAGACACACACACACACACACACACACACACACACACACACACACACACACACACACACACACACACCATATACAGCATACAGTCCACAGATAGTTGGTGTCACACTGTAACATCTCCATAATAATTACCATTTTGTACACTCTGTAATATACCGACATATTGATCAAAAGTTATGTTAACCTCATCACAGATTGGTCTGCCTTTGAATTCAGTTGAATAACAAAAGAATTTGAGATTCAGGGGTTAAATCATTTTCACAGGCCAGTCCTGTGCTACGGCTCTGTGCTGGGGAGGAGAGATCTGTGCTGGGGAGTAGAGCTCTGTGTTGGGGAGGAGAGGAGGAGAGCTCTGTGCTGGGGAGGAGAGCTCTGTGCTGGGGAGGAGAGGAGGAGAGCTCTGTGCTGGGGAGGAGAGCTCTGTGCTGGGGAGGGGAGCTCTGTGCTGGGGAAGAGAGCTCTGTGGTGGGGAGGAGAGGAGGAGAGCTCTGTGCTGGGGAGGGGAGCTCTGTGCTGGGGAGGAGAGCTCTGTGCTGGGGAGGGGAGCTCTGTGCTGGGGAGGAGAGCTCTTTGTTGGGGAGGGGAGCTCTGTGCTGGGGAGGAGAGCTCTGTGCTGGGGAGGGGAGCTCTGTGCTGGGGAGGAGAGGAGGAGAGCTCTGTGCTGGGGAGGACAGGAGGAGAGCTATGTGCTGGGGAGGGGAGCTCTGTGCTGGGGAGGAGAGGAGGAGAGCTCTGTGCTGGGGAGGACAGGAGGAGAGCTCTGTGCTGGGGAGGGGAGCTCTGTGCTGGGGAGGAGAGGAGGAGAGCTATGTGCTGGGGAGGGGAGCTCTGTGCTGGGGAGGAGAGGAGGAGAGCTATGTGCTGGGGAGGGAAGCTCTGTGCTGGGGAGGGGAACTCTGTGCTGGGGAGGAGAGCTCTTTGTTGGGGAGGGGAGCTCTGTGCTGGGGAGGACAGGAGAAGAGCTCTGTGCTGGGGAGGGGAGCTCTGTGCTGGGGAGGAGAGGAGGAGAGCTATGTGCTGGGGAGGGGAGCTCTGTGCTGGGGAGGAGAGCTCTGTGCTGGGGAGGAGAGGAGGAGAGCTCTGTGCTGGGGAGGGGAGCTCTGTGCTGGGGAAGAGAGCTCTGTGCTGGGGAGGAGAGGAGGAGAGCTCTGTGCTGGGGAGGACAGGAGGAGAGCTCTGTGCTGGGGAGGGGAGCTCTGTGCTGGGGAGGAGAGGAGGAGAGCTATGTGCTGGGGAGGGGAGCTCTGTGCTGGGGAGGAGAGGAGGAGAGCTATGTGCTGGGGAGGGGAACTCTGTGCTGGGGAGGAGAGCTCTGTGCTGGGGAGGAGAGGAGGAGAGCTCTGTGCTGGGGAGGACAGGAGAAGAGCTCTGTGCTGGGGAGGGGAGCTCTGTGCTGGGGAGGAGAGGAGGAGAGCTATGTGCTGGGGAGGGGAGCTCTGTGCTGGGGAGGGGAACTCTGTGCTGGGGAGGAGAGCTCTGTGCTGGGGAGGAGAGCTCTGTGCTAGGGAGGAGAGCTCTGTGCTGGGGAGGAGAGGAGGAGAGCTCTGTGCTGGGGAGGACAGGAGGAGAGCTCTCTGCTGGGGAGGGGAGCTCTGTGCTGGGGAGGAGAGGAGGAGAGCTCTGTGCTGGGGAGGACAGGAGGAGAGCTCTCTGCTGGGGAGGGGAGCTCTGTGCTGGGGAGGAGAGCTCTGTGCTGGGAAGGAGAGCTCTGTGCTGGTAAGGCAAGTTTCATAGAAGATGAAGAAAACACAACTTCCATTTCTCTGATTTTATTTATTACACTAACAGTGTCAATAGATGACGGAAATTCATTCTGAAGTTTCCATTTAGAGATGGATAGAGAGTGAAATCACTAAGCTGTAAGCAGTGCTTGCTGCTTTCAGAGCAGATGTGAGAGTGTGAGTTCATTCAGCTGTGAAATCTCTAATCTGAGCATCATGCAAATACAGGTCCCTGGTACAACCACCTCCCTTTTCCCCTTCATCGTCACTACAGAGCTAAAGCCTCCACCTCCTCATCTTCAGTGCACATATGAGGCCAGCTGCACACAGCTGTCTCAGTCAGGGCTATTTTGGGCTGAGAAACTGTGAGCTGTTGGGCTGAAAGTCACATTTGCATATTTGGGGCGGGGCCGGCTGCTTCTGCTGTCCCTCAGTGGGACTGATTCTCTCTCAGAATAGAGCAGCACGGTGGCCAGGTGTCTGGCCCGTCCCCAGGGGGTTAGTGTGAGCTGTGCGCACATCCTGCTGCACAGAGCTGATCTGAGCACACTGCACACATCACTCCTCCTCTCCTCTGCTGGGAAACTGCTGCTCTTTCACTGATCCCAGATCAGTTACCTCTCACACAGTCTCTGATCACCACCTTCTACTTTCTACAGTGTGTGAGACTCCTATAAAAGTCAGGCCAGCATGTGGGTCCTGGAAACCTGATATGAAATACTGGAACACTGGCTGAGATAATATGTATACCAATTATGACTTTATTTAAAAAAATGATATAATTTTATATGGATATACTATTATAAGTTTTACAAGAGTATATTTAGTACGATAAACATAGACATGATGCAATTGGACTAATGTCACATGGTTTACACCCAGTGCACACTTGGCAAAGAAATTAATATCTACCAGAGCACAAAACTTCACTTTTTATAATAAAAATCTGGACAACAAATGATTTGTTCAAAGAGTCTTTATTATGTAAAGAATCCAAATCACTCAGCTTTTGCCAAAATGACAGAAAGCAGCACACATGAGAACACACATGAGTATATTTGGAGATGAACACAAGCAGAGCACATGTAAGATGTGGGTGCTGGAGGAAGGATTGACACACAGGCCAGTGTGACAGCAGTGGGGCAGTAAGAAGCAGAGAGGCAGAGTACAGAACAGGGTAAAAACAGTGTAATCAGAGTGTGAGAGCTGGGCCTCTGCCCGGCCTACTCAGAACAGTCGGCTGGCCTCAGTGTCTGAGGGACGGCGGACTGTGAGCCCTGTGTGGCCTCACAGGTCAGTGACCCCGCCTTCTTCCACTCGTCCGCACTGAGAGTCAGGGAGCTGCTCCAGCTGTACAGCCCGTCCTTCTCCAGGACCCCCGCGCCCCCGGCCACACCCGAGCTCCAGCTGCTACCGTCCACTTTCCAGTGCAGCTTCCAGTCTGAGGGGAAGCCCTTGTTGGCCAGACACAGCAGTGTGGCCTTTCCCTGATTCAGCTCCACACTGGAGGGAGGCAGGACTGTGAGGGTGGGAACTGTGTCACCTGGGAGACACAGCACAGGTGTGAGGTCACAGAGTGGACACAGCAGCATGAGCCAATCAGAGCATTCACACAGTAAGAGCTGAATGTCAAACTCAACACATCAGCACAACATGTGACTGTACTTTACACTGAAAGCTTTGTGAAGCACAAGAGGGACTGTTCCTCAGTGCTAAGCAAGGCAACATTTTACACCTCTTTCACAACCAGAGCCGTTTTGTTACATTATATTCATCATCATGCAATTATTAAATGACATATATATTAAAATATAGGCAACACCACTGTAAAATATATTTGCTTGATTTATAAAAGGACTGAAAATTAACCAATAATATTATTCATTAAAATTTCATGAAGTAGTCGTATTAAAGTAGCATTTTATGAGTATGAAAGTATGAAAGTGTATCTATCCAAGATGTATACAGTGAACTATACTTTTTAGAGGTCATGAAAACTAAACTACAGCATTTATCAAGGAATAAAATAAGAATTGAAAAATATCCTACAAATACCATTGGTTCGATTGTATCAAAACTGCATTAAACTGTATTGTTTCAATAATACATTTTACTAATATACTTTCGGAAAGTATAATGGAGGGATTTAATGTAAAATTTAAACAAGTAGAAATTACCCATTTTTGGACATATCGGGCAGTTTCAGTTAAATAGTGACACACGCGAACACTTACAAGAACTTATTAATTTGAACAATATTTAAATAATATATGTAATACTTCATTTCATGGCGCGCTTTTTAAAATGCAGACGATCATCTACCTTTGGAAAACACATCACAAAACAAACACAGACATTAAGTGCAGTTAACTGTAAATCCTTCCAAGCAGAAGTTCATGTTTAAGTCAGAAATATGTTACATTCAGAAATCGAGGGAAATTGTCAAAATAATATCCTTTACGCGCGCATCCGCAGTTACCAGATCTTAGCGGTATCACAACATACTGAAATAAGAGTCATTATTACCACCTCCGACACGCAAATGAAAATTCATTAATTCTGGGGTTTTTTTTATAATGTGTGGAACATATATGTGTAGGCTTTGGAAAAGAGCTTCAAACAAATCTTCATTTAGAAAGTCTATTTGATTATCATTTATGCGAACTCAGAATTTAGCGTATTATTTTACAATTTATTTTGTAAAGCTTTTCGAATATTCGGGAACATTAAAGAGACACCTTGCTTGCGCTCGGAGAAATATATTGAAAAGAAATGACTTACGTCCAATTGACAGTTTGGTGCCGCCGCCGAAAGTCCACCACAGTGATACAAACTCATTACACCGCTGTACAAAAACCTCTCGCTCAAGAGAGACAGCTTTCATTTCGCCGCTCTTCAAAATTTGACGCCCGCAACTTTTTACAGTGTATGAGATTTATGTTCTTTTCATGAACTTTGGCATTTAAGAAGTTATTTTTTTGGTAAATATGCTTTGTGCACCCTTATTCTTATGAAGCGAAGTAATAACTTGATATAATGTATAGAACATATCCACAAGCAAAGTTCACAGTTCCAACAATTAACGCAATGGGTTTTCTAGAAACGAATACTCAAATATTTAAAAATGCAGATGTGGATAGATCTGAAAGAAATATTACTTACGTCCAATTGACAGTTTGGTGCCGCCGCCGAAAGTGCGCCACTGTGATACAGTCTCATTCATCGGCCGTACAAAAACCTCCAACTCAAGAGAGACGCATTTCCTTTGCCTGTGTTCATCTTTCACACATCACTTATCTCGCAATTTAAAATTACGAGCTGTTTTTACTTTGGGTTACATTTCGTTTCAGCAAATATGTGTGTAATCTATATGTTTTTATGTTCATATTTTATCTGTTAGCCCGTAAGTAAACAAACACGGACAGAAAGAAAGAAACAGAAAGTACAATCGCCTTGGTTACTCTTCAATGAAAATGTTGCAGCTCTTATAACCTTGAGATATTTCTTGCAGAAACAAATCTCGTTTTTCCCCACTTACTGCCGATATTCAGTCTGGTCCCACCACCGAAAGTCCACCACAGTGTCTGAGTCTGAATAACTGCTGTTGAAAAACCTTCCTGCGCTGCAGCGACCGATCTGCACCGACAGGCTTCTGTGGGATTGTTACAGCACGTCTCCTGCTGGTCACTTGAACAACTACAACTGAAATATGTCTTGCTGTCCGACGGGAGCATGAAAACTCAGCGCCCCCATCTGCTCCCATATGCCATGGGGATTGTGTCTCCTCAGGTTATACACCACTGAGTTTATTCTGTATTACATTCACTGCTTTGCTTATAGATACAATACCTTACTCAATGGGTCCCTATTATATTCCAGTATCAGTTATGTTTGTATGTGAATTTTTTTTGTCTTTTTTCAATATCAGGCCCAAAGAAAATACATAAACATATTTTAATGCTCACTGGAACATTTGGGAGCTGCTGTCTTTTGGCCCTGCTGTCCTGAAACCAGAAAATAAACAGTGGAGAGTGCACAAACCATGTGTGTTATAAAGTGCAGCCATCTCACATCACAACCTCTCAGATCAGAGTCATAATCACTCTGAGTGATTACATACTGATATGAAACATATTTCAATGTAAAGTCATATTGATTCTGTAGAATATTATAATCAGTAAAACACAAATCTTGTGTCTCAGTGTCCCTGGCTGTTGTGCAGGAGGTGCAGAAAAGGCTACTCCTCTTTGGCTGCAGTCAGAGCTTCCTGCTGCTGCCCACAGCCCTGGAAGCATTCAGGACCATGGACAGCCACAAGGTTACCCAGAGAGGTGAGGGTATGAAGAGAGTTTTACAGGGGGAGAGACCTAGAGGCCCATGGGTGCTTTTGTCACTTTTTTAGCCCTCCTCAGCTCAGAGATGGAAGACTGAGGCTTCATGAAACCCAAAATGGGAGGAGCTATCCTATGACCACTGATGGCAACCAATCATTACATACTGCTGTGTAGTAACATACCTAAACATACCTGAATCACACAAAAAATAATGGGATCGTGAAAAAGAAAGTATTTTGTAGTAACGAAATCACAGCTAAAATGGATCAACACATACAGAACTGTGAAAAAGTTTTTGCCCCATTCCTCTTTTTTTGCATATTTCTCTCACTGAATGGTTTCAGATAATCAAATAAAATATATTATTAGACAAGGGAAACCCAAACAAACATAAAACATAGCTTTTACATCCTTACTTCATTAATTCAATTGGGAAAGTCACCAATTACCCATATTGGCCCTGTGAAAAAGTCATTGCCCCCTTTGTTTTTAAACAAATAAATCAACATATTTGTCATTGAAAATTAGATTGAGGTGACTGGACTGGAGTCTTGATTGCAACCAACCTTGTTGAGTTTAGAAAGGATATATACTGAACCTAACCATCAGAAAGAAGTATTCACCTCAAAGTTTCTACAGGCACACAATGCCATAATCAAAGGAGCTCCCAGAACAACTGAGGATAAAATCTGTGGAGCCAAACCAGTCTGGAAAACGTTACAGAGTCATTTCTATGGCTCTTGAACTCCAGTGAACCACAGTGTGCGCCATTATCTCCAAATGGAGAAGACTTGGAACAGTGGTGAAACTTCCCAGGATTGCTCAACCTGCCACAATTTGTGCCAGGGCACAGCGGCACCTTAACCAGGAAGTATCTAAAGCCCCCAGAAAAGCTTCAAAAGAACTGTAGGCCTCTCTAGCATCAGCTAAGATCAGTGTCCATGACTCTATGGTATGAAAGACACTGGGCAAAACTGGGCCTCATGGAAGAGTGGCAAGGTGGAAACCACTGCTCTCCAAGAGAAACATAAAATCTCATCTCATCTCTGCTAAAAAGCACATGGCTGATGCTCAAGTCTTTTGGGATAATATTCTATGGACAGATGAATCAAAAGTGGAACTTGTTAGAGTGTGCGAGTCCTTCTTTGTCTGGCATAAAGCAAACACAGCATTCCACTGTAAGAATGTCATACCTACACTGAAGCATGGTGGTGGCAGTGTGATGGTATGGGAATGTTTTATTGCCTCAGGACCTGGACGACTTGTAATCTTTGAAGGAAGCGTGAATTCTGATGTGTACCAGAATATTCTTAAGGAGAATGTCTGTTCATCTGTGTGTGAGCTGAAGCTGAAGCGTAACTGGGTGATGCAGCGGGACAATGATCCTAAGCATGCGAGCAAGTCCACATCTGAATGGCTGAGAAACAAAATGAAAGTGTTGCAGTGGCCGAGTCAAAGTCCTGACTTGAACCCATCAGAGATGCTGTGGCAGGACCTGAAAAGAGAAGTTCATGCTCTCAGTTCATGACCTACAAATTTGTCAGGGATACAGAGGTTCTACAAAGAAGAGTGGGCCAAGATTCCTCCTCAGAGATGTGAGAGGCTCATATCAAGTTATAGGAAGCATTTCATTACAGTTACTGCTGCTGTAAGGGTGGTCCAGCCACATATTCAGTTTAAGGGGGCAATTACTTCTTCACAGGGACAATATTGGTAATTGGTGACTAACTCTCATGAGTGAATGAAATAATGATGTAAAAACTATGATTTATGCTTCTGTGGGTTTCCCTTGTCTAATATTATGTTTTATTAGATTATCTAAAATCATTCAGTAAGAGAAATATAAAATAAAAGAGGAAATCATAAAGGGGGCAACAATTTTTCACAGTACAGTACGTAAGTAAAAGTCAATATTAATTGTGAGTACTTTCTAGTGTAAAATACATTGTTGAATCAAAACCTCAATATGTGAGTTTCCAAAGCAACATGTGACATCTATCAGATTTTGAAAGAGTTCAGACACTTAGTGACAGAATTGCAGACGCTTTAATCACCAACATGACAGTGTTTTACAGTAATGTGTCAAAATGAACAAAATCAGGACAGTGTGTTCTAATAGAGGAACAGCTCTTTCCTCTTTCAGGATTCAGCTGTTCCTTGATGAAAATACACTGTCCTGATTCTGGCACTGTTTGTTTTGACACATTAAATAATTTAAATCTAATCCATGGAGACAGACAGATGTTTAACAGGATACTTATGAAAAGCCAACAATGAGCCCCAAAAATGAGCTCAGAAGTGAATCTGCACCTCACTTATACAGCCAGTGCAGATGCAGTCATAGTGCTCTCCCTTTTAAGCAGCAGGGTCTTCTAAACCACCCTGCAATGTCATGATTTTAATTGCTGTAAATGTTAATGTGTGAAGTGAACTGTGACTCTACGTCAAACCAGAGTGACTGACACCTCTGCTGCTGTCCTGGTGCTGCAGTTGAACTCTCTCTCTGTCACAGCCCACAGTCTCCAGTCCACAGCACTGCTGGGCTACAAGTGCCTGCTGTACCCAGGAAGACCATTTGCATAGAGAAGACACTTTGCATTGGCAGCACATGCTTCAGTGCTCTGGGAGTGTTTATAGTCCTGTGAGTTTAACACTTGATGACTGAGAGCTGTCCTTCATGGCAACAGAACCCACAGCAACAATGACTTTTATCACCATCTTTATCTGGGCACTCGTCAGGGTGAGATTCAAAAAATATGCAAATAGATATGATGTCTTCAATTTTAATTGAGTGGAAGTATAAAACAAAGTAAATTTTGAAATAACTGTATAAAATAACTGTTTGGGCAGTGGTGTAACATCCTAATGTACCAATGGATAATATATTTATTTTTTAATTCTTCCTTTCAGAATGCACAGGACAGGTGACAGTGACTCAGACTCCTGCTGGTAAATCTGCTCTCATAGGAGACACTGTCACCCTGAGCTGTAGAACCAGCACTGCTGTGTATGGCAATAACTATTTACACTGGTACCAGCAGAAACCTGGAGAAGCTCCTAAACTCCTGATCCATGCTGCAACATTGCGTAACTCAGGGATTCCTGATCGATTCAGTGGCAGTGGATCTGGGACTGACTTCACTCTGACCATCAGTGGAGTCCAGGCTGAAGATGCAGGAGATTACTACTGTCAGAGTCAACACTACATCAGCAGCTGGGTGTTCACACAGTGATAGAGAGCCGTACAAAAACCTCCCTCAGTCAGACTGCACAGAGACTGCACTGCTGCAGCTGGGACCTACTGCAGGTGCTGAGGGGGGAGGCACTGACCCGGGACACTGAGGGGTTCTGCTCCAGCACACTGAGCTTCAGTGGTTCAGTTATATAACTTATCAATGTTTGAACATCCAATGTCTGTACATCAAAGCCCAGTGGATGAATAATTATGGTTATATGAAACACCTTTTTTTTTTAAAAATAAGTCAAGTCAAACAGCATAGAAAATGAGCAACTGGATTACATGCATGAAGCAGTTTTCTGCATTCACTCTCAATAAAAGCTTGAACATGAACTTAACACAATTACTCCCAATCACAATTAATACCATCATATCAAATGTGATTTTTTGGGTATGTTTCCATAAGAGGAAACTTCTTTTACATTTTCAATGACAGAAGGTATGGACATGAATTAAGGAATAATTTAGAAACACAGCTTAAATCTGTCAGAGAGACTGAACTAGTCAGGATCTGTAGTGATGAACTGGATTGGACAGCGGTGCTGTTTCCATCAACAGCTTCACACCTGAGCTGACTCTTCCTCACACTTACAGCTGTTACTGTATTATCCTCAACAATACTACGGTCACTTGGGTGCCACCTCAGTCCCTTGTGTTGAATACAGTGTGAAAGTGAGGCACTATCGGCCCCTCCATTGGACTGATGTGTGTTCTACAGAGGTGTTTCATAATCATTATTATGGTGTCTCTGTGGTTCTTCTCAAATAGAGACCATATAACCTCTCTTATATCACAGTAGAATGGCTCCCCCTTGTGGTGTGGAAAATCATCAAGTCTAAGTACAGTACAAAACCGTTGCTGTCCTGACTAGTTATTTATCAGTATGTTGCCCAGACTGATATTATTAAATACATATTGGTTTGTCTGAATCATACAACTGAATGTTGTAATCTTAGCATCAAATGGCCCTCATTTGATGAGGTCAGCACAAACAGTCTTTAAACAGATAACCATATGGAATAACACATACCCTTTGCTCATGGTAATCTGCAACTATTCACATCATATGCATGATTTCATAGTGAGCGTTGTAGCGTGGGCGCTCTCTTACTGCGTAACCGAATGCATTTATTTGGAGCTGGTGCTGATCAGGACATCCTAAGACAGAGGAGAGAGACTCATGTGTGCTGGCAGGTAGAGGCATCTACCTTGATTCCATGGTGATGGCCAGGAGCCACGTGAGCACAGAGCCTTGGTAGACTCTCAGCCTCTGTCCCCACATCATCTCCTCCAGCAGAGGCATAAGCAGAGGAACTGCGGTGTGGAGACAATTCAACAGACTCAGCAAGAGCCTGAGAACGAGGTGAACAGTCAGAGGCTGGCTGCTCATTAAGTGGAGCCAAGCAGACTGGGTGAACTAGAGCTCTAACTCAGAGCTAGAGCTACATAAATCAGACTCAAGGTAAATGTTAGCAGTGTAAGGTAAGAAGTGTCTGAGAGTCTTTCTACTCTGACTGCTAAAACTCTTGGAGAAATGAAGAGTTTGTCAATCTAACATGGTCTACTCATTTGAACAGCATGCCCATATATTTAAAGTTAAATGTACATAAAGCAGTACATTATAATTTTCATTCATAACATCTTGATCTGCTCTGATTTATGTGCATAATCACTGGGTATGAAATACAGAAAACATATCTATGATACCATCTCTAATCAAAAACTTCGGTATCTACTTACAAGTCTGAAGGATGTAACTCTCCAAGAAAATAGTGGTGGAACACAATATTGTCTTCTACTATTCTAAGCGACTGGTAAATTTTGGTAGATATAGTTGCAATCGATGACAAATCCAAATGACATATTAATTGATAGCTGTTTGCATTTTAAGAACATTCAATTGTGACATCATAGAGGCTGAAATACTGAAAATTCTAAACTACTTGAACTTACTACTGTTGCTGGGAAACAGAATGATGTGAATTCTGTTTACAGTGCTGAACAAGCAAGAGTTTTATAAGAGTACCAACGACCGTGTTACACAGGCCTCATCTGTGATGTTAAAACACATTCCAGCACAGTCATCTTTATAATGGTACAGTACTGTATATGATTTAATTTCTGGCCAAATGAGGCCATTTTTGAAAGAAAAATTGGATGTGTTATTTAGGCTGTTTTAAAATAAAAGTGTTCATATGAGCTGTTTAGAAAAATATAATACACATGAATAAAATGTAAAAATCTCTTGAACTAATATAGAAGGAAGTAACATAATCTTAAAATTTATTTTCATTGCTTATTTGCATACATTATATAATTTTATGATGAAATATTACTTAACTCATACGTTATAAGTTGATAAAGGGACATCAAATTTTATGGGACTTATTAGGCTTATTATTAATTCCTCTTTGTAGTTCTCATAGACTACTGCAGCTCCCTCCTTGCTGGCCTTCCAGCATCTTCCATCAGACCTCTACAGCTCATCCAGAATGCTGCTGCTCGTCTGGACTTCAACCTTCAAGCACAGACTGAAGACTCACCTCTCTCCCTCCCTCACTAGCTCCCCCACTTAGCCATAGTTTCACTTGTAGTGACCTAATCTTGTTGGTTCAGGATTGTTGTTGAAATTACAAATGGTTTCTTCATTTTGTTTCTTCAACAGGTCATCACATGGGTTTAGTCCATGTTGCTAGGTGGTTTGAATGATGTTTCTAGGTGGTTGCTATGGTGGAATAGGTCATCAGTAGGGTGTTGCTCAGGCATTCCAGGTGTTTCTAGGGTGTTGTTAGGGGGTTGCAATGGTGTTCTTTGTGGTTGTTAGGGTGTTGCTAGGCAGTTGCTACTGCATGATAGGTGGTTACTAAGGTGTTGTTTCATGGTTGCTATGGTGTTCTAGGTAGTTGCTAGTGTGTTGCCTGATGTTGTATTCTGTATGCAGTGGTATTCTAAGTGGTTGTTAAGTTAATAATACCACGCACAATACCATTCCAAACCCCTAGCAACCACCTAAAACACCATAGCAACCACTCACAATACCATAGCAACCGCTTAACAACACCATAACAACAGCTGTGTTCGAAAACGCATACTACTCACTGTTTACTGCGTACTGCTACCAGTATATACTGTATACTACCTACTATGTTTCAGTGTAGTGTACAGCATAGCACTCTACGACCATTCATGCAGAATGCTACATTTGTAAAATGACTTCAGTGTGAGCCGATAGACTTCAGTATTTATTCCTGGTATTTTTCCCAAGTGAACGAGAACACTCGACTCATTGAAAATGTCTCACCTTCATGTTGTCAAGCACATAATGAGGCACGGAGGAGGAGGAGGAGGAGGAGGAGGAGGAGGTGATGGGCAAATACCAGAAAAATATGTTTGTCATGATACTGGAATTATGAATCACATGTAACTTTTTTTAAATAATTTTTTTAAGTATTACACCTGTTGGGCTACTTTTCATCAGCCTAACAGTTTACCTCAGGTAATAAGGTAAAATGTTCAGCTCATGTAATAAGGTAAAATGTACATTAAAATTAATAAAAAAGGACAAACATTGCAAAAAAAAACATTAAAATTAATAACAAATGACAAACAATTGATATTTTAATCACAGATATTTAGTACATTCAGATTTTACATAAGAGATGAATGAATTTAATAAGTTAATTATAATATGAATAAATAATGTATAAATACATTAAATACATGATAAATACATGTTATATACTGTAACCTTTGAACACAAATTTGTTCAAATATGTGTATAAATACTTAACTAAATAGGAATAAGAACTATATTACAATGAACACTTAAAAAGAATTAAACACGTAATTTACAATATTGTCCTCTTACAGGCTGCGTTTAGAGGGCAGTGCTTGGGCTTAAATCCCAACACCCCTGTCCTGCGCCTCCACATGGGGGAAGGGGACCTGAGGAAAGACTTTGGCCTATCAAGGCAAACAGTGAAAGCCTCGGTCCACGCTCTGGGCTACGAAAAGGAGCATGGACGGGGGAAAGCCCTGGAGGTCGCCATGTATTTATATCGGCTGGCTGGTGCCACTTCCTATCGTGTGAGGTCAGAGGCCTTTGATGTCCCCAGAACCACGACCCACGATGTTATCCACCGGGTGGCTGAGCACATCATGGGGATATTGGGAAGGGTGGTCCGTTTCCCCTCAGAAGATGAGCTGGAGGAGATTGGTGCAGGCTTTGCCCCAGCCTGGCTGGCTCCCCTGCCTTCCATCGCGTGGCTGGCAGCATCGACGGAAGCCGCATCCGTATAAAACCACCTGCCTTGAACAAGGAAGACCGCCTCAACAGGAAGCTGTTTCATTCCATTCAGCTCCAGGTGATCTGCGATCACAAAGGCCGCTTCCTCGATGCCTTCGCAGGCCTGCCTGGTGCTGTCCATGAAGCACGGGTCCTGCGGTGGAGCTCGGTTTATGTGGAGCAGCTCCACCCGCCTCCAGGATGGAGCATCATTGGGGATGGAGGCTATCCCTGCCTATCAGCACCTACGTGCCTCATGACCCCGTTCAGGGAGCCAATCAAAAACCCCGTACAGGTCAGGTACAACCGGCATCTTTCAAAGGCCAGGTGTGTGGTGGAGAGGGCGATTGGGATGATGAAGATGATGAAGACCCGGTGGCGCAGCATCTTCCTGAAGGCCCTCGAGGTAAAAGAGGACACAACTAATAAATAACAACTAATAAATAAGGGGAACAGGTAACAAAGTGGGTCCAGGATCGTTTTGTGAAAGGATCTCTAAAAACAGTAAACACAAGTGAAGATAGATGTGAAATTTAAACTAACAAGGGTTGAAAAGAATGTCAATGAAACTGCACTTTGATCCTGGGTGAAGTCCACCTTCGTGCCAGTGGTGGTGTCCTCATGTCTTCCTCCACAACCTCTGCACTGGCAATGGGGACATCGTGGAGCCTGATGTGGAAGGGGATGACCGGAGGGAGGAGGGCGAAACTCATCCCAACCACCCAGGTGACCCAGCGGTCTGGGGACAGTTTCAGGGACAGACTGGCGGCTGCAGTGTCTGCTCCTAATGGTGCTATACCTGCATTACAGGAGCACGACTACAGCACACAGTAGCTAGCTTTTTTTGGTTTGTTTTTGTACGTAGTTTCTTCTTATTGTATATAGTTTCTTTAGCTCCGTCTGGACAGTATGACTGCAAGCATACTGTTCTGCCAGTTCCAAGCCTGGATACAGGAGGAGGAAGGAAACTAAATAAGGGTACAAAATATACATTCTATGTGCAGAATCATTCTATTACAGTTGGTGTTAGGATGGGCATCTAACTGTAGAAAATCGCTCTCAACTTGCAAGTGGAAGTCCAGATTGAGGAGCAGCAAAGTACACACTGTCTGAGTGCAGCATCTCCATTGTGTGAGAAATCTACATGTAGCCTCATGAGGATGATGAGTTTCTTTATTGTTCATTAAATGGTCAATTGATAATAATTATGTTTGTCCTTTTATGTATCGGCATTAATTTATACTTTATACACCTACCCACCTAGAATGCTAACATGTTTAGGGCCTAAAATATACATTCAACTTCCATACATTTCTGTGAAACAACCAATTGGATTCTAAAGGATTTTTAGTGCATTCAATTAAGTCAAATGTCATCTAAATATTTGCAGTCAAACTGATTTAATACTGTTTATTCAATCTGAATTCTTTTATATTTCAGATTATTACATGATTATTTAATGTCAGCAATCAGTAAAATTAAAGTTTATATTAAAAGCAGTTTAGTTCATGATAATAACATGATGACCTTATACCAATCACTCATTTCTAATATAAAAAAAAAAGACTCCAGACACAAAAATTACAATTAATCATCAATTTTATTCTTAAAAATCATTTCTTAATTAACAGCTTTATTACTTCAAGAAATTCTATTTGTCTCCTGTCATCCCTCTCCCAGTTTTCCCTTTCTCTCTCTCCCCTCTCTCTCTCTCCACTCTCTCCTCTCTCTCCACCCTCTCTCTCTCTCTCTCCCTCTCTCTCTCTCTCTCTCCACTCTCTCTCTCTCCACCCTCTCTCTCTCTCTCTCTCCCCCTCTGGTTCTCTCTCTCTCTCCACTCTCTCTCTCTCTCTCCACCTTCTCTCTCTCTCTCCCTCTCTCTCTCTCTCTCTCTCTCTCTCTCTCTCTCTCTCTCTCTCCAGTGCCTCTCTCTCTCTCTCTCTGTGTCTCTCTCTCCTCTCTCTCTCTCTCTCTCTCTCTCTCTCTCTCTCTCTCTCTCTCTCTCTCTCTCTCTCTCTCTCTCTCTCTCTCCTGGTACATCCTCTCCCTCTCCTCATCCCTCTCTGCACACTTAGACAGCCCCTGCTCCCACTCTGGCTCCCTGCTCCTCTTTGCAGGTTGAAGGGGAGACCCAGGTGAGGGAGGAGAGACCACGACTACATCCAGGCTGGATGAGTCGACCAGAACCAGAGGTCTAATGCGAGGCCTCTGGCCCAGTGCCTCATCCATGAGTTTGTACCACTTCCAGGATGCAGCAGTGGTCTCCCGTCCCTCTGTGCTCACCCCTGTTCTAGGGGCCTTTAACTCCTACATACAACACAAACACTCACACACAAATCCATTTTAACTACATGTCTAGCAGAGCCTGAAGTTGCATTAACCCATGCTAAATGGGTCTTGGTCAATCTACTTACCTTATATTTCTGTTTTAGATTCTCCCACTATCTTTTTATTTTAGCAGGATCCACCTTTCTGATCAATTTGTGCACCGTCACAAACTCTCTATCAAATTCAGTAATAGCAGTTATTAATTACACATGAAAAGAATAAATTGATAAAATAGGGCGTAGTGATTACATTTTAGCTAGCATAGTAAAACCTACTCAAACCCCTTCTGGGCAGCATTCCGCCGCCCCGTGAAAAGTGATTCGTTGGCGGTGCACCAGCTAATCAGCCACTCTGTATCCTCTTCTGTCCCTGAGAATAAACATGAATAAATAACGTTAATGTACTATAAATTTAACAATGACTCATTTTTCTTCCACAGTGACCTATGATGGTTAGCAAGCTAATACCTTTATTATGGGTAAAATGAGGTTTACTAATTTGCAAGGTAGACAATTGTGTGTTCACAGTACGTTAGCGTTTGAGGTGTCTGATAATATCGATAGGTGCCCGTATTTTTTTGGAGTTGATAACAGGTGTCACTGCGATAGCTAGTAATAGCTAACTGTTGAGTAACCATTGAATTTAAATAAAATAGTGATACCTACCACAAAACTTGTTTAAAAATGTATTTACTTCTATGGTTGTCCGCCATTTTCCTTTCACATTTTGACCTCCCAAAATAATCTGAGACGTATAAAACTGCAATTCCTAATGGGATGCAGTAGGTGAGGTAGACTGGTCTGGTTTACAATTTTATTTTCCAAATCAGTATATCATCCAGGTATCTCATACTGGAATTTTCATTTTGTTTGCACACATCATACTACATATTACATTTTGGCCGAAATCAGTACACACTTGAAGTACAGTACGTGGTTTCTAACATGGCCAACCACTTAGAAAAACCCTAGCAACCCCCTACCACCTAAAACACCCTAGCCACTACTTATAATACAATAGCAGGATTAATTGCTGCCTACGTTCGATACCGTGTACGCCGGTCTTACTCTCCTGTTGGCCTCATCACAATAGCGCCCTCCTTGTCATGCCTGGGCACCTGCACCTGGGCACGAAACGGCTGACTACGTCTTCCTCCGATGTCATAGGCTGTGTGCAGTTGGTGGTGCAGCCGCAACATGAAAAGAAGCAAGAGCGTTGTCACATGAATCGGAGGAGACACATGCTCGACTTCTCCTCCCAAAGCTGTCAGGGCGGGTGCTGCAGTGAGGTCAACAAGTTCGGTTGAACATTCAGGTTGGGAAAATCAGGGGCAAAAAAAAAAACATCATAGCAAACTCCAAGTAACACCCAAGCAACCACTGAACACACCATAGTAACCGCCTAGAAAAACCTTTGCTCTGGCATTCTAAATGGTTGTTATGATGTTGGTAGGCAGTTGCTATGGCATGATAGGTGGTTACTAATCTGTTGCTATGTGGTTGATGTGGCGTTGCTATGGTGTTCTAGGAAGTTGCTAAGGTGTTGCTAGATGCTAGCTATGATTTTCTAAGTGGTTGCTAAGGTGTTTCTAGATGGTTGCTATGGTGTTTTAGGTGGTTGCTAGGATGTTGCTAGGTGGTTTCTATGGTGTTCAAAGTTGTTGCCTAGCAACACCCTAAAAACCACTTAGAACACTATAGCAACCTCTTAGCAACACCCTAGCAACCACCTCAAACAACATAGCAACCGCCTAGAAAAACCTTTGCTATTGTATTCTAAATGGCTGTTATTATGTTGTTAGGTAGTTGCTATGGCATGAAAGGTCGTTACTAATGTGTTGCTATGTGGTTTATATGGCGTTGCTATGGTGTTCTATGTAGTTGCTAGGGTGTTGCTAGACGCTAGCTATGATATTCTAGGTGGTTGCTTAGGTGTTTCTAGATGGTTGCTATGGTGTTTTAAGTGGTTGCTATGGTGTTCAAAGTTGTTGCCTAGCAGCACCCTGAAAACCACTTAGAACACCATAGCAACCTCCTAGCAACACCCTGGCAACCACCTTAAACACGATGGCAACCACCTAGAAAAACCTTTGCAATGGCATTCTAAATGGTTGTTATGATGTTGTTAGGCAGTTGCTATGGCATAATAGGTGGTTACTGATGTGTTGCTTTGTGGTTGATATGGTGTTGCTATGGTGATCTATGTAGTTGCTATGGTGTTGCTAGATGCTAGCAATGGTACTCTAAGTGGTTGCTGAGGTGTTTCTAGATGGTTGCTATGGTGTTTTAGGTGGTTGCTAGGGTGTTGCTAGGTGGTTAGTATGGTGTTTAAAGTTGTTACCTAGCAACACCCTAAAAACCACTTAGAACATCACAGCAACCTCTCAGCAACACCCTAGCAACCACCTTAAACACCATAGCAACCGCCTAGAAAAACCTTTGCTATGGCATTCTAAATGGTTGTTATGATGTTGTTAGGCAGTTGCTATGGCATGATAGGTGGTTACTAATGTGTTGCTATGTGGTTGATATGGCATAACTATGGTGTTCTATGCAGTTGCTATGGTGTTGCTAGACGCTAGCAATGATATTGTAGGTGGTTGCTTAGGTGTTTCTAGATGGTTGCTATGGTGTTTTAAGTGGTTGCTATGGTGTTCAAAGATGTTACCTAGCAACACCCTAAAAGCCTCTTAGAACACCAGTTTCTAGCAACCATCTTGTGAAACAGGTTTTCTAGCAACCAGTTACTTTAAAACACCAGGTAGTGAACCCCAAAAAGAAACACCTTTGCAGTGGCGTTCTGTATGGTTCTTAGGATATTGCTATACCACGACCATTACCAACAGTAATAATAATAATTTTCATTATCATCATGATTATCATCCAGTAAACCTTTACCTGATTTATGCTACTTACCCATGCTGTAGCTTACCAACTAAATGAACGATGACCACACTTATGCACTGGTCACTTTTACCTTGCAGTGAATGGTCATCATAGTCTATCATATTTGTCTTTCTGTGGGGTGGACCTGTTTTACACCTCATCATATAGCACCACACATGACAATGCATAAATACACATCTCATTACACAGTGGACAGTGCAATCACATGCAAACTAAAAGTTTCTTCTGAAACTCTAAATGTATTTTTATTTGTACTCCTTTTGTTTGGGAACTTACAGTCTATTGTATCTGCATAGTATTTTCAATGTTTGTACCTCACTGGATTCAGTAGACCCAGGCATACATACTCTTACGATTATACAAATATGCAGTAAAGCCTAAAAGTTATTCTTATCTGATTAATGAACTGAGATCAATAAAAATACATTGCCATTCCATAAAATAATAATCTTTACAAGAAAAAATCAACTACAAAAGAATACCTTTTCTTGAAATGATGTAGAATTCGAGAGTAAGATCACAGAGATATGTGCTCAAATATTCATGTAATTTGGCAAATATTTAATCCTGTGAGATTTGAAATGTTGACTCTGTTAGAAAGATTCTGGGTCTCTTTGAGTGGAAACATTTGCCTGTGCCATCACTGAGATATTCACATATTTGTCAGGATGAGCCACCGCAGGGCCAATGGGAAGAGTTGGTCACACACAATAGACCAATGGGAGAAAGTGGTCACACATAGTGGGCCAATGGGAGAGGTGGTCAAACACAATAGGCCAATGGGAGAAGGTGGTCACACACAACAGGCCAATGGGAGGAGGTAGTCACAAACAAAAGACCAATGGGAGGATGTGTTCACACACAACAGGCCAATGTCAGTAGGTGGTTACACACAGCGAGCCAATGGCAGTAGGTGGTCACACACAATGGGCCAATGGGAGGAGGTGGTCAAACACAATGGGAAAATCACTTTAAAAACTTCACTTAAGATGGATTATTCTGGAACACTCTGAAAGGAAAAAGCTGAAATTTGGCATCAGAGAGACAGTGGCTGGGCTACAAGTGCCTGCTGTACCCAGGAAGACCATTTGCATAGAGAAGACACTTTGCATTGGCAGCACATGCTTCAGTGCTCTGGGAGTGTTTATAGTCCTGTGAGTTTAACACTTGATGACTGAGAGCTGTCCTTCATGGCAACAGAACCCACAGCAACAATGACTTTTATCACCATCTTCATCTGGGCACTCGCTTTCTGCATTCAGGGTGAGATTCATGAAAAATATTCAAATAGATATGTGACCTTCTAGTTTAATAAAATTGAAGTATTGAGCTTAAAGTAACAGTATGAAATACTCGTGTGACATTCTAATGTGCCTATGGATAATATAAATGTGTTTTTATTCTTCCTTTCAGAATGCACAGGACAGGTGACTGTGACTCAGACTCCTGCTGGTAAATCTGCTCTCACAGGAGACACTGTCACCCTGAACTGTAGAACCAGCCCTGCTGTGCTTGGCAATGACCGTTTAGCCTGGTACCAGCAAAAACCTGGAGAAGCTCCTAAACTCCTGATCTACTATGCAACATACCGTAACTCGGGGATTCCTGATCGATTCAGTGGCAGTGGATCTGGGACTGACTTCACTCTGACCATCAGTGGAGTCCAGGCTGAAGATGCAGGAGATTACTACTGTCAGAGTTACCACAGTGGTGGTGTGTTCACACAGTGATAGAGAGCCGTACAAAAACCTCCCTCAGTCAGACTGCACAGAGACTGCACTGCTGCAGCTGGGACCTACTGCAGGTGCTGAGGGGGGAGACACTGACCCGGGACACTGAGGGGTTCTGCTTCAGTGGGTCAGTTATAACTCTCTCACACTCTGCATACTGATACAGCTGTAGCTGCAACTTAAACACAGCTCCATTGGTTCACTGAACTCCAAAAATAACATGCATATATTGACATTGAATTCAATTGCCAGAATATCCAAGCCACTTTATGACAGCTGGGGGAAATTCAAATGGCGGTGTGAAAAACATTCGAAAAATTCAAAACTGCCAAGATTACTCAGTGCCAGTTAATAAAAAGTATTTTTATGATACATCTGTTGACTATGAAGCAGTGGTATTAACATGTCTTCATAATTGTAGCAGTGTTCACCAGGCAGGGCAGTCCAAAGTACTCTCCCCCATCACACCTCACACAAGCTGCCATTACATAAACTGACCACAGGAGAGAGACAGAGCCCATCTGCTGCTCACGATTCACATACATAATATCACAGGAGACCCGAAGCTGCAGAGACACACAATATGAAATATACAGTGACACTGTATGATACGTGTAAAAACGTTTAATGATATTTAATATTGTTCCATGTGTTTGTGGTAGCAGTAATTCCTGCTTTAGTTCTCTGTAGCAAATTGGCTGAATTTGAGGGAAAAACTGACAGGTGTTTTTTATGTTATTTATTTTATTTTATTTTTAATTTTTTGTATTCACTGAAAATGGTGTTATCTTAATGAAGAAAAACATTTTGGGGTGTGAGAGCAAGATGATCCCATTGTGTTGTATGTACAAGTAGCACATGAAATGTGCAACCCAATAAGGTACAAATAACAGGACCCATAGAATTAAAGAATCACACCTTTCATCTGGCCCTTCACCTTAACACATGTATAACAGTAGAACAGAAGCAGTAGTGTTAGCAGGGAGAACAGCCGAGCTATCGCTGAGCTAAGAGAGGAGGCTGCCACTCTGAGGCAGGACAACCAGGCCCTGAGAGCCCAGCTGGCTGCTGTAAAAGAGCACATGCAACACAGGGAGAGATCTTTCATCAAGGAGATACAGCACCTATGAGAGCAGCTTCAGGAGCTCATATGTACTTCATGTACCACTGGAAACACACACACTGACACACAAACCATTCCCCTCAAAACAACACACCTTCCAAACACAAACTACACTCTGTGCACAGCCCCCTGCCAAACTACTGGCCCAGAGAGACACAACCACTCCTCCTGACACAACGCAATCAACAGAGTCCAACAGCCCTAACCCCCCCCAGCACACAGGCCGACCCGTCTCCCTCCCAGACTCACACCCTTCCCCAAACACACCCCTCTCTGCACTACAACCCCCAACAGAAAACAACAAACACCACCAGAAGCTGAAGAGGTCCTTCTTGGACTCAATGGGAAGTTTTGGCTCAAAAGCTATTGAAGTAAAAGTACTGCCCCAGCGCCGGGCCCTGGGGTCAAACAGGACACACTGGGAGCACTCACTGGGACCAATGACCTGCAGCCTGCGCCACAACACACCAGCCTCTCCTGATAGCCGGGTGCACTGCCCGACGTCTCCCCCATGTGATCAGGACCCTCCACGTGCTGCACCTGGCTCACCACCCCACCATTCACCTGCATTTACACCATGAGAGCTCTTTCCAAAAGTCCCTGTAACCCACTACATCTCCCAGGGTGCAGCCCCCTGCGCCACACCCCTTAAAGCAGCCTCACAGCACTGCCCAGCCCCCAGGGCCCCTCCAGCACCCATCCACCTGCAGCTCCAGCCAGTCAGAATAAACCCAGCTACACTGCATGATCATTAAACAGCCTTACAGCCCTAAACAGAGTGTGGACTTATTTTTGCCATGAGATGTCTTAAGACTCTTCTCTTATTCCACACTCAGGTAATGGTGCCTCTCACTCACTGCTAATGGTTTATATCAGTGCAGCTTAACTCAGCTCATCAAGACTTTCCCCTGATCCAGTCCTTTTACTCAGGACACAGAGCTGCTCTGCTCCCATCCCTTTCAAAGCTACTGTGTCAGTAATAAAACCAGGTGCTTCTGATAATCTTTGGTGAGCACTGGGTTCTGTATGTCCATCTTCATCACAGTTCACATGTTGCTGGTTAAATGTTTTCATGTGGAGTGCAGTGACCTGTGTTTCTCACAAAGAGGAGAGTTAATCAAATATCAAACTGATACTAGCTGATGTTAGCCAGAAGGTTTTAGGTAACATGATAAAAAGCCAAGATAGAAAAAGAGAGTGAAAGTATGAAGAAGAAGATTCTAAAGATTGAGACACATATGATTAAAAAATCCCCTATTGGATGTTGTTCTGCTATCTTACTAATTAATATTCAGAATTGGCATATACAAATTATCATGGAACATAATTGCATAAGTTAAAGTGCATTTTTATGTGCAATATATACCCTGGACATGACAGTGAAATCCCAAAAATCTGTTCCTTGCTGTCCTGGTGCTGCTGTTGAACTCTCTCTCTGTCACAGCCCACAGTCTCCAGTCCACAGCACTGCTGGGCTGCAAGTGCCTGCTGTACCCAGGAAGACCATTTGCATAGAGAAGACACTTTGCATTGGCAGCACATGCTTCAGTGCTCTGGGAGTGTTTATAGTCCTGTGAGTTTAACACTTGATGACTGAGAGCTGTCCTTCATGGCAACAGAACCCACAGCAACAATGACTTTTATCACCATCTTCATCTGGGCACTCGCTTTCTGCATTCAGGGTGAGATTAAAATGTTTAAATTAAATATTCAAATCAGAATGACATTTATGTGACTGAACTAGGTTACTATTGAAAATATATTTTGTTGGTATCATAAAATTTGAAATGTATTAACCATTAACATATTCATTCAATCTGTTAAATATATCATGTAAAATGGCTGCATGATTCTAATGTGAAATCTATGGTAATAATATAAATGGATTTTTTTCTGTTTTTCTCTTCAGAATGCACAGGACAGGTGACTGTGACTCAGACTCCTGCTGGTAAATCTGCTCTCATAGGAGACACTGTCATCCTGAACTGTAGAACCAGCCCTGCTGTACAGTGATGGCAATGACCGTTTAGCCTGGTACCAGCAGAAACCTGGAGAAGCTCCTAAACTCCTGATCTACTTCTGCAAATCAGCGTACACTCAGGGATTCCTGATCGATTCAGTGGCAGTGGATCTGGGACTGACTTCACTCTGACCATCAGTGGAGTCCAGGCTGAAGATGAAGGAGATTACTACTGTCAGAGTTACACTGGATCAGTGCAGTAGGTGTGTTCACACAGTGATAGAGAGCCGTACAAAAACCTCCCTCAGTCAGACTGCACAGAGACTGCACTGCTGCAGCTGGGACCTACTGCAGGTGCTGAGGGGGAGGCACTGACCCGGGACACTGAGGGGTTCTGCTCCAGCAGGTCAGTTATAACTCTCTCACACTCTGCATACTGATACAGTGTAGCTGCAACTTAAACACAGCTCCATTGGTTCACTGAACTCCAAAAATAACACTCATATATTGACATTGAATTCAATTGCCAGAATATCCAAGCCACTTTATGACAGCTGGGGAAATTCAAATGGCTGTTTTAAAAACATTCTAAAAATTCAAAACTGCCCAGATGAATGAGTGCCAGTTAATGAAAAGTGTTTTGAAGGTAAATGTTTTGACTTTAAAGCAGTTGTATATAACATGTCTTCAAGGAAATAGCTGCAGTGTTCACCAGGCAGGGCAGTCCAGAGTACTCTCCCCATCACACCTCACACAAGCTGCCATTACATACACTGACCACAGGAGGGAGACAGAGCCCATCTGTTGCTCATGATTCATACATAATATCAGAGGAGACCGAAGCTGCAGAGACACGCTGTGTGAAATATACAGTGATACTGTGTGATACATGTAAAAACGTTTAATGATATTTAATATTGTTCCATGCGTTTATGGTAGCAGTAATGCCTGCTTTAGCTCTCTGTTGCAAATTGGCTGACTTTGATCGAAAAACAAACAGGTGTTTTTTATTTCATTGATTTTGTTTTATTTTATTTTTAATTTTTAGTTTTCACTAAAATGATGTTATCTTAATGAAAAAAAAACATTTTGGGATGTGAGAGCAAGATGGCCCCATTGTGTTGTATGTACAAGTAGCACATGAAATGTGCAACCCAATAAGGTACAAATAACAGGACCCATAGAATTAAAGAATCACACCTTTCATCTGGCCCTTCACCTCAACACATGTATAACAGTAGAACAGAAGCAGTAGTGTTAGCAGGGAGAACAGCCGAGCTATCGCTGAGCTAAGAGAGGAGGCTGCCACTCTGAGGCAGGACAACCAGGCCCTGAGAGCCCAGCTGGCTGCTGTAAAAGAGCACATGCAACACAGGGAGAGATCTTTCATCAAGGAGATACAGCACCTATGAGAGCAGCTTCAGGAGCTCATATGTACTTCATGTATCACTGGAAACACACACAGACACACAAACCATTCCCCTCAAAACAACACACCTTCCAAACACAAACTACACTATGCACAGCCCCCTGCCAAACTACTGGCCCAGAGAGACACAACCACTCCTCCTGACACAACGCAATCAACAGAGTCCAACAGCCCTAACCCCCCCCCAGCACACAGGCCGACCCGTCTCCCTCCCAGACTCACACCCTTCCCCAAACACACCCCTCTCTGCACTACAACCCCCAACAGAAAACAACAAACACCACCAGAAGCTGAAGAGGTCCTTGTAATGGCTCTTTGACTAAAGTCCCCCTGCGCCACGGGTCACCGTCCTTAAAGTCCACACCAGCCTCACAGCACTGCCCAGCCCCCCAGGGCCCCTCCAGCACCCATTCACCTGCAGAGCTCCAGCCCTGTACCTCCCAGAGCACACCCCCAGCAGAATAAACCCAGCTACACTGCAGTCATATTGCATGATCATTAAACAGCCTTACAGCCCTAAACAGAGTGTGGACTTATTTTTGCCATGAGATGTCTTAAGACTCTTCTCTTATTCCACACTCAGGTAATGGTGCCTCTCACTCACTGCTCATGGTTTATATCAGTGCAGCTTAACTCAGCTCATCAAGACTTTCCCCTGATCCAGTCCTTTTACTCAGGACACAGAGCTGCTCCGCTCCCATCCCTTTCAAAGCTACTGTGTCAGTAATAAAACCAGGTGCTTCTGATAATCTTTGGTGAGCACTGGGTTCTGTATGTCCATCTTCATCACAGTTCACATGTTGCTGGTTAAATGTTTTCATGTGGAGTGCAGTGACCTGTGTTTCTCACAAAGAGGAGAGTTAATGAAATATCAAACTGGTACTAGCTGATGTTAGCCAGAAGGTTTTAGGTAACATGATAAAAAGCCAAGATAGAAAAAGAGAGTGAAAGTATGAAGAAGAAGATTCTAAAGATTGAGACACATATGATTAAAAAATCCCCTATTTGATGTTGTTCTGCTATCTTACTAATTAATAATCAGAATTGGCATATACAAATTATCATGGAACATAATTGCATAAGTTAAAGTGCATTTTTATGTGCAATATATACCCTGGACATGACAGTGAAATCCCAAAAATCTGTTCCTTGCTGTCCTGGTGCTGCTGTTGAACTCTCTCTCTGTCACAGCCCACAGTCTCCAGTCCACAGTACTGCTGGGCTGCAAGTGCCTGCTGTACCCAGGAAGACCATTTGCATAGAGAAGACACTTTGCATTGGCAGCACATGCTTCAGTGCTCTGGGAGTGTTTATAGTCCTGTGAGTTTCACACTTGATGACTGAGAGCTGTCCTTCATGGCAACAGAACCCACAGCAACAATGACTTTTATCACCATCTTCATTTGGGCACTCGCTTTCTGCATTCAGGGTGAGAGTTATGATAATTAAAATGTTTAAATTATATTATAGGCTTTCAGCAATCAGAATGACATTTATTGTAGATAACACTGAACTAGGTACTGCACTATTGAAAATATATTTTGTATGGTATCATAATTCACATTTGAAATGTAACATAACCATTAACATATTCATTCAATCTGTTAAAGTTAGATATCATGTAAAATGGCTGCATGATGTCTATTTATGTGAAATCTACAGGTAATCTAATGGTTTCATACCAATGGATATTACATTTTCTGTTTTTCTCTTCAGAATCCACAGGTCAGGTGACTGTGACTCAGACTCCTGCTGGTAAATCTGCTCTCATAGGAGACACTGTCATCCTGAACTGTAAATCTACTCCTTTGCATGAATACAGTGATGGTTATTACTTATCCTGGTATCAGCAGAAACCTGGAGAAGCTCCTAAACTCCTGATCTACAAAGCAAATCAGCTACATTCAGGGATTTCTGGTCGATTCAGTGGCAGTGGATCTGTGAGTGACTTCACTCTGACCATCAGTAAAGTCCAGGCTGAAGATGAAGGAGATTACTACTGTCAGAGTTATCACTGGATAAGTGACAGTCAAATTTTGTTCACACAGTGATAGAGAGCCGTACAAAAACCTCCCTCAGTCAGACTGCACAGAGACTGCACTGCTGCAGCTGGGACCTACTGCAGGTGCTGAGGGGGGAGGCACTGACCCGGGACACTGAGGGGTTCTGCTCCAGCAGTTCAGTTATAACTCTCTCACACTCAGCATACTGATATAGTGTAGCTGCAACCTAAAAACAGTTCCATTGGTTCACTGAACTGCAAAAATAACACTCATATATTGACACTGAATTAAATTGCCAGAATATCCAAAACACTTAATGACAGCTGGGGGAAATTCAAATTGCTGTTTTAAAAACATTCTAAAAGTTCTGAACTGCCCAGATGAATGAGTGTCAGTTAATGAAAAGCATTTTTATAATAAATATTTTGACAATAAAGCAGTTGTATATAACGTCTCCCAAGAAATAGTTGCAGTGTTCACCAGGCAGGGCAGTCCAGAGTACTCTCCCCCATCACACCACATACAAGCTGCCATTACATACATGTACCACAGGAGGGAGACAGAGCCCATCTGTTGCTCATGATTCACGTACATTATAATAGAGGAGACCTGAAGCTGGAGAGACACACCATGTGAAATATACTGTGATTCTTTGTGACATTTGTACTGTGTGATACATGTAAAAACGATGAATGATATTTAATATTGTTCCATGTGTTTGTGGTAGCAGTGATTCCTGCTTTAGCTCTCTGTAGCAAATTGGCTGAATTTGATGGAAAAACAAAAAGGTGATTTTTATTTTATTTATTTTATTTTTAATTTTTAGTTTTCACAAAAAGATTTTTTTCAATCTTAATTGAAAAAAAAAACATATTTTGGGATGTGAGAGCAAGATGGCCCCATTGTGTTGTATGTACAAGTGGCACATGAAATGTGCAACCCAATAAGATACAAATAACAGGACCCAAAGAACTATAGAATCATGCCTTTCATCTGGCCCTTCACCTTAACACATGTATAACAGTAGAACAGAAGCAGTAGTGTTAGCAGGGAGAACAGCCGAGCTATCGCTGAGCTAAGAGAGGAGGCTGCCACTCTGAGGCAGGACAACCAGGCCCTGAGAGCCCAGCTGGCTGCTGTAAAAGAGCACATGCAACACAGGGAGAGATCTTTCATCAAGGAGATACAGCACCTATGAGAGCAGCTTCAGGAGCTCATATGTACTTCATGTACCACTGGAAACACACACACTGACACACAAAGCATTGTAACTATATTACAATGAACACTTACAAAGAATTAAACACATGATTTACAATATTGTCCTCTTACAGGCTGCGTTTAGAGGGCAGTACTTGGGCTTAAATCCCAACACCCCTGTCCTGCGCCTCCACATGGGGGAAGGGGACCTGAGGAAAGACTTTGGCCTATCAAGGCAAACAGTGAAAGCCTCGGCCCACGCTCTGGGCTACGAAAAGGAGCATGGACGGGGGAAAGCCCTGGAGGTTGCCATGTATTTATATCGGCTGGCTGGTGCCACTTCCTATCGTGTGAGGTCAGAGGCCTTTGATATCCTCAGAACCACGACCCACGATGTTATCCACCGGGTGGCTGAGCATATCATGGGGATATTGGGAAGGGTGGTCCGTTTCAGCGATCAGTAAGATGTAAGTTTATATTAAAAACAGTTTAGTTCATGATCATCACATGATGACCTTATACCAATCACTCATTCCTAATATAAAAATAAGACTCCAGGCGCAAAAATTACAATTAATGATCAATTTTTATTCTTAAAAAAAATATTTGTGAATTAACAGCTTTATTACTTCAAGAAATTCTATTTGTCTCCTCTCTTCCATCTCCCAGTTTTCCCTTTCTCTCTTTCTCTTCTCCTCTCTCTCCCCCCCTCTCTCTCTTCTCCTCTCTCTCCACCCTCTCTCTCTCCTCCTCTCTCTCCACCCTCTCTCTCTCTCTCTTCTCCTCTCTCTACAGCCTCTCTCCCTCCCTCTGGTTCTCTCTCTCTCCAGTGCCCCTCTCTCTCTCTCTCTCTCTCTCTCTCTCTCCCTCTCCTCATCCCTCTCTGCACACTTAGACAGCCCCTGCTCCCACTCTGACTCCCTGCTCCTCTTTGCAGGTTGAGGGGGAGACCCAGGTGAGGGAGGAGAGACCATGGCTACATCCAGGCTGGATGAGTCGACCAGAACCAGAGGTCTAATGCGAGGCCTCCGGCCCAGTGCCTCATCCATGAGTTTGTACCACTTCCAGGATGCAGCAGTGGTCTCCCGTCCCTCTGTGCCCACCCCTGTTCTAGGGGCCTTTAACTCCTACATACAATACAAACACTCACACACAAATCCATTTTAACTACATGTCTAGCAGAGCCTGAAGTTGCATTAACCCATGCTACATGCGTCTTAGTCAATCTACTTACCTTATATTTCTGTTTTAGATTCTCCCACTTTCTTTTTATTTTAGCAGGATCCACCTTTCCGATCAATTCGTTCACCGTCACAAACTCTATCAAATTCAATAATAACAATAGCAGTTATTAATTACACATGAAAAGAATAAATTGATAAAATAGGGCATAGTGATTACATTTTAGCTAGCATAGTAAAACCTACTCAAACCCCTTCTGGGCAGCATTCCGCCGCCCTGTGAAAAGTGATTCGTTGGCGGTGCGCCAGCTAATCAGCCACTCTGTATCCTCTTCTGTCC
Organism: Albula goreensis; assembly: GCA_022829145.1. NCBI lineage: Eukaryota > Metazoa > Chordata > Actinopteri > Albuliformes > Albulidae > Albula > Albula goreensis. The sequence goes on from CM040747.1 coordinate 39,208,251, forward strand.
CTGAGAACAAACATAAATAAATAACATTAATATACTATAAATGTAATAATGAATCATTTTTCTTTCACAGTGACCTATGAGGGTTAGCAAGCTAATACCTTTATTATGGGTAAAATGAGGTTTACTAATTTGCAAGGTAGACAATTGTGTGCTTACAGTATGTTAGCGTTTGAGGTGTCTGATAATATCAATAGATGCCAGTATTTTTTTGGAGTTGATAATAGGTGTCACTGCGATAGCTAGTAATAGCTAACTGTCCAGGAACCATTGAATTTAAATAAAATAGTGATATCTAACACAAAAACTGTTTAAAAATGAACTTACATCTATTATCCACGGAATCCTGAAAAGCTGGACCCGTATCAAAGTTGACCGCCATTTTCTTTTCACATTTTGACCTCCCAAAATGACCTGTGACATATAAAAATGCAATTCCTATTGGGAGTAGGTGAGGTAGACTGGTCTGATATATATTTCTGATGTATACTTGCAATATTTTCCAAATCAGTATATCATCCAGGTATCTCTGGTGTACTGGAATTTTGATTTTGTTTGCACACAGCATACTACAAACTACATTTTGGCTGAAATCAGTACACACTTGCAGTACAGTACCTGGTTTCTAACATGGCCAACCACTTACAAAAACCCTAGCAACCCCCTAGCAACCACCTAAAACACCCTAGCCACTATTATAATACAATAGCAGGATAAATTGCTGCCTACGTTCGATACCGTATACGCCGGTCTTACTCTCCTGTTGGCCTCATCACAATAGTGCCCTCCTTGTCATGCCTGGGCACCTGCGGCGGCATGAACCGGCTGACTACGTCTTCCTACGATGTCATAGGCTGTGTGCAGTTGGTGGTGCAGCCGCAACATGAAAAGAAGTAAGAGCGTTGTCACGTGAATCGGAGGAGTCACATGCTTGATTTCTCCTCCCAGAGCGGTCGGGGTGGGTGCTACGGTGAGGTCAACAAGTTTGGTTGAACATTCAGGTTGGGAAAAAAGGGGAAAATCAGGGGCAAAAAAAACACCATAGTTACCTCCATGTAACACCCAAGCAACCACCGAACACACCATAGCAACCACCTAGAAAAACCTTCGCTCTGGCATTCTAAATGGTTGTTATGATGTTGGTGGGCAGTTGCTATGGCATGATAGGTGGTTACTAATCTGTTGCTATGTGGTTGATGTGCCATTGCTATGGTGTTCTAGGAAGTTGCTAAAGTGTTGCTAGATGCTAGCTATGGTATTCTAAGTGGTTGCTAAGGTGTTTCTAGATGGTTGCTATGGTGTTTTAGGTGGGTGCTAGGGTGTTGCTAGGTGGTTTCTATGGTGTTCAAAGTTGTTGCCTAGCAACACCCTAAAAACCACTTAGAACACCATAGCAACCTCTTAGCAACACCCTAGCAACCACCTCAAACAACATAGCAACCGCCTAGAAAAACCTTTGCTATGGCATTCTAAATGGCTGTTATTATGTTGTTAGGCAGTTGCTATGGCATGAAAGGTCATTACTAATGTGTTGCTATGTGGTTTATATGCGATTGCTATGGTGTTCTACGTAGTTGCTAGGGTGTTGCTATATGCTAGCTATGATATTCTAGGTGGTTGCTTAGGTATTTGTAGATGGTTGCTATGGTGTTTTAAGTGGTTGCTATGGTGTTCAAAGTTGTTGCCTAGCAGCACCCTAAAAACCCTAAAAACACCATAGCAACACCCTAGCAACCACCTTAAACATGGCAACCGCCGAGAAAAACCTTTGCAATGGCATTCTAAATGGTTGTTATGATGTTGTTAGGCAGTTGCGATGGCATAATAGGTGGTTACTCATGTGTTGCTTTGTGGTTGATATGGTGTCGCTATGGTGATCTACATAGTTGCTATAGTGTTGCTAGATGCTAGCGATGATATTCTCAGTGGTTGCTAAGGTGTTTCTAGATGGTTGCTATGGTGTTTTAGGTGGTTGCTAGGGTGTTGCTAGGTGGTTTGTATGGTGTTTAAAGTTGTTGCCTAGCAACACACTAAAAACCACTTAGAACTTCACAGCAACCTCTCAGCAACACCCTAGCAACCACCTTAAACACCATAGCAACCACCTAGAAAAACCTTTGCTTTGGCATTCGAAATGGTTGTTATGATGTTGTTAGGCAGTTGCTATGGCATGATAGGTGGTCAGTCATGTGTTGTTATGTGGTTGATATGGCATAACTACGGTGTTCTATGCAGTTGCTATGGTGTTGCTAGACGCTAGCAATGATATTGTAGATGGTTGCTTAGGTGTTTTGAGACGGTTGCTATGGTGTTTTAAGTGGTTGCCTAGCAACACTCTAAAGGCCTCTTAGAACACCATAGCAACCATCTAGAAACACCCTAGCAACCACCTAAAACACCATAGCAACCCCCAAGAAACACCTTTGCAATGGCGTTCTATATGTTTCTTAGGATATTGCTATACCACGACCATTACCAAAAGCAATAATAATAATAATAATAATTTTCATTATCATCATCATTATCATCCAGTAAATCATTACCTGATTTATGCTACTTACCCATGCTGTAGCTTGCCAACTAAATGAACCATGACCACACTTCTGCACTGGTCACTTTTACCTTGTCGTGAATGGTCATCATTGTCTATCATATTTGTCTTTCTGTGGGGTGGACCTGTTTTACACCTTATCATACAGCACCACACATGACAATACATAAATACACTTCTCATTACACAGTGGACAGTGTAATCACATGCAAACCCAAAAGTTTCTTCTGAAACACTGAATGTAGTTTTATTTGTACTCCTTTTGTTTGGGAACTTACAGTCTATTGTATCTGCATAGCATATCAAATGTTTGTGCCACACTGGATTCAGTAGACCCAGGCAAACATGCTCTTACTATTATACAATTATGCAGTAAAACCTAAAAGTTATTCTTATCTGATTAATCAACTGAAATCAATAAAAATACATTGCCATTGCATGAAATAATAATCTTTATAAGAAAAATTCAGCTTCTAAGCTAAAAAGAATACCTTTTCTTGAAATGATGTAGAATTCAAAAGTAAAATCACAGAGATATGTGCACACATATTCATGTAATTTGGCAAATATTTCATTCTGTGAAATTTGAAATGTTGACTCTGTTGGATAAATTCTGGGTCTCTTTGAATGGAAACACTTGCCTGTGGCATCACTGAGATATTCAAGTTTGTCAGGATGAGCCACCGCAGGGCCAATGGGAGGAGGTGGTCACATACAATAGACTAATGGGAGAAGTTGGTTACACATAGTCGGCCAATGGGAGGAGGTGGTCAAACACAATAGGCCAATGGGAGAAGGTGGTCACACACAATAGGCTAATGGGAGGAGGTGGTCACACACAATGGGCCAATGGGAGAAGTTGATGACGCATAGTGGGCAAATGGGAGGAGGTGGTCAAACACAATAGGCCAATGGGAGAAGGTGGTCACACACAATAGGCCAATGGGAGGAGGTGGTCACACACACAAAAGGCCAATGGGAGGATGTCTTCATGCACAAAAGGCCAATTGCAGTAGGTGGTCACACACAATGGGCCAATGGGAGGAGATGGTCACGCACAATGGGCCAATGGGAGGAGGTGGTCATACACGATGGGCAAATCAATAAACTTTAATCACTTAAGATGGATTATTCTGGAACACTCTGCAAGGAAAAATCTGCATTTGGCATCAGAGAGTCAGTGGCTGGGCTACAAGTGCCTGCTGTACCCAGGAAGACCATTTGCATAGAGAAGACACTTTGCATTGGCAGCACATGCTTCAGTGCTCTGGGAGTGTTTATAGTCCTGTGAGTTTAACACTTGATGACTGAGAGCTGTCCTTCATGGCAACAGAACCCACAGTAACAATGACTTTTATCACCATCTTCATCTGGGCACTCGCTTTCTGCATTCAAGGTAAGAGCTGGAAGCATTCACAAACACATATGATAATTGTCAATTAAAAAGTTAGATAAATTTATGAAATAATACATATTGCTAAATATAGGACTTATCAGGTTTTTGTTCCTTCTCTTCAGAATGCACAGGACAGGTGACTGTGACTCAGACTCCTGCTGGTAAATCTGCCCCCATAGGAGACACTGTCACCCTGAGCTGTAAAACCAGCCCTGCTGTTACCTTCTACAGTGGTTATCATTACATGCACTGGTATCAGCAGAGACCAGGAGAAGCTCCTAAACTCCTGATCTACTATGCAAATCGGCGTAGCTCAGGTATTCCTGATCGATTCAGTGGCAGTGGATCTGGGACTGACTTCACTCTGACCATCAGTGGAGTCCAGGCTGAAGATGCAGGAGATTACTACTGTCAGAGTTACCACAGTGGTGGTGTGTTCACACAGTGATAGAGAGCCGTACAAAAACCTCCCTCAGTCAGACTGCACAGAGACTGCACTGCTGCAGCTGGGACCTACTGCAGGTGCTGAGGAGGGAGGCACTGACCCGGGACACTGAGGAGTTCTTCTCCAGCTTCAGCGGGTCAATTATAACTCTCTCACATCCTGTAATCTAATACAGTGATTGTACATTCCCAAACTTTTCCCCAGTGTGTAATGCCAGTTATATCAGTAAGCCTAGATAATCACTTTTACCTTCTCTGTTAACTCCACAGAGCACAGAAAAGCATGAGCGCTCCTCTGAAACACCAGCTGCTGCTTCTTTTCACTCTGCAGTCCCCCAGTTGTGCTCACACAGACACTGAGTCAGAGGAGGACCCTTTATGTGCAGCTTCAACAAGCAGACTGTAGGAAACTCAAGTGGCCACAAGGGGGTGCTGAGGTGCAGTGAAACATTGTCATGCTGCCTACTTTTTCCTTCATCTCTGGGCTGTGCTCTCAACTGTTATGTGCAGCTTTGAGGGGCTTCTGAAAGAACCTGAGGACACAGGAGTTTGGGATGGTATTCTTTAAAGATAACTAAAATTGCTCTACATTATCAATGACTTTTCTCAGTTATTACTTTCAGTGCTTGAAATGCATGTCTGTGCCAGTTACTGAAAGCAGACTGAGGAGAAAGGGAAGCAAAGCAATGCTTTTCAGCAGTAGAGTAGAGCAGAGAGGAGGACTGAAGCCCAAAGTGCATCCTGAACTGAACCCATATTGTGAGTAACTGCTTCACCACAGGATTCTTACAGCTTTAGGGATTGGTGAGGGCCAATGAGCCACATATAAACCCAGACAGGCGGGGTGAGCAGCATGATCTGGCCTCCATAGTCACCCATGAAGGTCCCGTGTGCTGTGAGGGAAAGCTTTTACACAATAAAATGCAGTGAATGTTAGCAGACCAGTAGTAATGCTGGAAGATAGGCAAAGCTAACTCCTGGGTCTGAATAGAAACACCTCACATATATACAGGGATGTTTCCCATTCCAAATGCATGTAGAGAAAACAGAGTCAATATTATGACTGACATATGATCATCGATTTGGAGAAATGAACCTTGGTTTGGGTTCAGTTTGTATCTGTAGGGTTTAGCAGGTTTATGTAAGGTGAAGGGAATGCTGGGTAATGAGGTGGCTGGATCAGACACAGATCATCATGGGTCTGATACAGAGAGGAGGAGATCCCACCCTCCCTGTGCCACTGCCCTGTTCTGTTACACATTATCTGCTTATTCCACATTCATTCTTATTATCACTGTTACTGTAATTGATGTTATGTCAGTTGGTGTCTTAGCCAGTTTTGTTGTTATTGTTTTTACTTCCATATTTCACTGTCATGTGCTTGTATTTATATTTTCCTCATGTGTTTTCCTCAGCTTTGTGCAAATTATATGGTAAGCAAATATAAGACAGGAGAAAGTACAACTTCACCTGGGCCCATCTCAAACGACTGTACTGTCCTCTCTTTGTACCAGACACAACACTCTGCAACATCATCATGTGAATGAAGGTCACTTAAATTACTTGTTTGGAACTAACCAAACCATTATTGACTTACCTAACAACAAGGCAAAACAAGCACTTTTGGTTTTTATGTAAAGGTACCATTTCAAGGTACCCCTTAGCTCTGTCACAACAATACCCAGGATAATGCAATGTTTTAGCTGAGCTAAAAGCAAAATGCACATACAGCAGAACTGGCTATATTGAAGGAATAAATTCCATTATTTAATTTGTGAACTTCCTACCTTTGAGGACTTCTCTGAGAATATACTTATTTTTTGGAGCACAGTCCTAATCTTACTCAGCTGCTTTTAATATGAACTGATTTTACTGACCAGAATTACAGGCCAGAGATGTCAAGCTTGATGATATAATTCAGTACATTCTGTCCCACAGTCCCTCAAAGCTAAATGAATGTTCAGTGTTGATTCACAAATTTAGGAAGAAAAACAGTCCCAGCAGCTAGGAAGTATGTGGTCATTCATAATAATTTCTGTCTGTCCTTTATGTTCAATTCTGCATCAGTTGTCAGTGTTCTACATTTGAACTTCCCTCCCATTGTGACATCATAGTTATGGAATGCCATTTTATTCATTTATAAAATAAGTAATCACATAGATGATAAATTAGTTGATAAATTGTGAAATAATTCAACAAATGATACTCTATCCATGATGATAAAATATTATTCCAGCTTACTGATTTTCACAATACCATTATCATGTTTAAAGTTTACTTCAAAATGATGAAGTAATGAATTATTTGATCTTTATTTCATAAAAATACATTTTATTTACAAACAGCTTTTTCGAGCAACCTGTTTTAATTCATAATGAAACTTTTATTTCATGATGCCACTTTTCTCACAATTACTTATGATAGGTTCCAGGTTTTTATGATATTATTTAAGGCTTCCTGTAGGTGAGAGAACTGTGTTGTATTCTGTATTTGTACTTTGTGACACCTCCACCTCATGACACCTTTGGCCTAGCCAGCTCCAGTCAGTCAACCAAACATTTGCATTTGTGTAGGGTATCCTGTCTCCACAGCATACCCCTGCTAATGGCTCTGCCAGGGTTCTCATGGAGGGACAAGTCCATTTGTCTCTGGCCAGCCCCTTATCTCATTCCTTTGATATGCATGACCATGAACTGTATATCAACACACCACACAACCTGATTCTTTAGAGATTCTCTCGGCACAGGCAGCCCGAATGTTCTGAGTTTGTCTCTCCCTTGCGCATTGTATTAAAACAATATTCTCTTAAGAGAAGTCGTCAGCGTGTTCTTCATTGTCCTGCATTTGGTTCCACGGAGAAGGGCAAAATATCCTAACAGTTTTGGCGACCACGAAGGGACAGGAAACATCTTCCATTTGGACCAACGGGAATCAACAAGAGGGCAAGTATATGTTCTTGGAAAAGTCTGTACCATCCTCATTAGGTGTTGATTGTCCTTGGTACAACTTGGGAGTGACTCCTGTCCGAATTTTGTAGAAATACTTACGTGGGTGGGACTTTGTTGTAACAGCTGATGATATTTTTGTTTTTTAGTTTGGTTGTGTTTGTCTTTAATGTTATACACAGGGCGCAGGAGCGTCAGTGTGTTTAGTCACGTCTGCGTGCTGGGTTTAGTCACGTTAGCGTGTCGGGTCACGAAGGACCCAAGACGCGAGAGCGTCAGTTTGGTTAGTCACGTCTGCGCGCTGGGTTAAGTCACGTCAGCGTGTCGGGTCACGAAGGACCCAGGACGCGAGAGCGTCAGTTTGGTTAGTTACGTCTGCGTGCTGGGTTAAGTCACGTCAGCGTGTCGGGTCCCAGGACGCGGGAGCGTCAGTTTGCATAGTCACGCAAGTGTCAGGATTTGGCATAGGTGCGTGTCGGGTCATGTAGGACCCACAGGACGAGGGAGCGTCCGTTTTTGTTGGACAAGTTTCTGTGTTGCTGCCGTTTGGGGGTATACTGCTTGCTGTTAACTGGTGTTTCTTAGTAACGCTGTGAGTTGGAAGAAACCTCGGCGGTGTGCTGACAGTTGGAGCATTAATGCAAGTTAACTAATACGGGTGAATGTGTGTGAAAAGTGCACTAAATGTGGCTTCGTTCTGGGATCAATTGCTGTTTTGTGTCTAGAAGTTTTAGGTGCAGAAGCCGGAGTGATTGAAAGTTTACAGAATAACTGTTGTTGTGTTAATACAATACAATTAGAGTACATAAACTTGTTGAGGTTCCAGTTCAATAGCATAAGGACCGTGAATAACATGAGCCCCTAAATATTCTTAATTTATGAGCCCGAAATAAGGGAGTAACAATAAATTATAATAAAGAAATACACACAGGATTGACCCCTACACGGTAAAATACAAAAACACATAGGCCATTTCCCTTCCATAGATCAACCATCACCTTAGATCATTACACACGGGGACGTAGTTACCAACAAGTAGCTATACTAAGTAGAAGAGTCTGTTTTGTAATAGCTGTAAAACGGTTGTATAGTGGCAAATCTGCATACCTCTGAAGGGTTACTAACTGCTGGAGTTATTATGGAAAAAGAAGTGCTAAGTGGGGATTTAAGGGCAGCAGGACTAAAGTCTCTGGTGAAAAGATATGGGAAGGCAATGAGAACTAACCCCCCATTACCCAACAAAAATAATTTCGGAGTAATTTCAGATGAGGCATTGAATAAATGGTGGTCACAACTAAAGAGTAATAAGGAGAAAGAGAAATATGCAGTACTGTGTGTAGTGATGGCGTATGAGAGCACAGCCCACAAGCTTAAAGTATATGAGGAGGAGCTGCAGAGGTGTCGTAGTGAATTAGTAAATAAAGATAGACAGTTAGCAAAGGCACAAGAGGGTTTGGACAACTTTCCCCCATATTCACAGCTAATGGATTGTATATCTGCAAAACCTAGTGCCCCAATGGCCCCTATAGCGGTAGACTCGATTCCAAATCCGGATCAAAGTGAGGGACAGCCAAGTATTGTAACACAAATCAAACACACACCCCTATGTCCTTCTGACTTACGTAGTATGGTTCGAGAATTACCCGACCTTAAAAGAGATGACCCGAACATGCCGTTTTGGGAGAAAATTAAACAGTACATGATGGTGGGTGGTTTACACGCGTTCGACATCTATGTATTAACAAAGGCAAAATGCCCAAGTGCTGTTTGGAGTGAGTTAGGGGAGTTCAATAACTCTGCCTGGGCTTCAGTTCGCTTTACATCCACACTTGAAATGGAGGAAGCAGTGGAAAGGTTTAGGAAGGCAACTTCAAAGGCTTTAGGTACAGGTTCCAATTTGTATTCACTGTATCTCACCCGTCAGCAACGCGAAGATGAACCTTTTGATAGATATATTGACGAGAAGTACAGTTTATACTTAACATATGGCAATGCAGGTGACAACCCAAGTAAGGATAACCCTGATTTTCTAATGAATGTACTCGAGGGGAGTATAAGTTTATACTGGGATACTGCGGGTAGGTCTGGGTATCGACCGAAAGACTGTAGCGACTTGATTTCATGGGCTGCATGTTTAAACAAATACCATAGTGGGTTAAACAAGGGGGGCACCAGATCAGGGCTGAGGTCACAATCCCATTTCAATTAGAACATAATGCTTCAGATATCCCAATCATTGGGACAATCATTGGGTTAACCACATTAACATATCATTTACTTGTCTTATTAGGTCATGCTGCATCAAATGGACCAGAAACGAGAATATAGGTGAAAAATTTCAACCTTGAGCATTTGAATTTATATTTTGCAACAAATTTGTTTAATAATTCGTAATAAGGTTTGATTTTATATTTCTCTGGAGGGAATTAGTTTAAATAGAAGTTGAGAAGACTTCCTTTTCGAAACTGTGTACTATATGAGTGATCAACATCACAAACATAGTGTGGAGATGGTAGGGTCGATTTGCTTGTTAGCATCACAATGGGAGCAACAGCGGGAACTGCAGACAGGATTTTGGTGTTTTAGCAGGGCGATGGGAAAGTGACAGGTATGTCCCCTTGGAAGCAGCAAGAACCACTCACGTGAATTTTGACACTTCTTTGTCTGCAGCAAGTAGTTAGTTGCAAGAGTTTAGATCGACTCTTTTATAAACGGTTCAGAGTTTAACAACTGCACTAATTGTCTCATTATTTTAACATATTTGGCTAGTGGCACGCCCATAGTTGCTCATCTGAACTTGTGCAGCCAATCACTATGTAAACAAGTTTTTGCTATGTGTCCAGAATTCCCTACGTAATATTCTTCAACAGTGCCTTGACACGCCCGTAATTTAATAAGGATTGTACTTTTTGGTTTTGTGTTGGTGCCGCTGTTTCAGGTTTTGAATTTAGTAAAACGGCAATTCTTGGCTCATATCCTGTGTGGATTTCAGGCAGTTTCCCAAGTTGAGCATGACTGAGGTGTGCTTGTAAGTGGTTCATTAGCCTGAATCAGGAGGATGTTGGCAACTTAGATGTACTACAACCTGGAGTAGAGGGCTATGGGAATCTGTTAAATATAAAAAATATATAGTATAAAATATAGCTATTAGTAACCTGTCTTGAATGGTCTTTTCTGGGTTTCCTGATTTCTTCAGGAACCCAGATAAAAATAGAGGGGTAGTATATTAAATAAATAGTGTATAAACTGAATAAATTGAAGGAATGATTAAAATAAATACTATTAATATGAAGGCCTAAAATCTGCAGAAATCAAGCTATAGCTAGGCAATCATCAGATTGCCATCTAAGCAGCAGCTGCTATTCTTTTCACACCATGACCACTAAAGTGTCGGGCCCGACTGAATTGACTATTTCCAAATTCAATGACTGTGACAACCTTACACGCTGAGACCAGACCACTACAGCCTTAAGGAGTGAACGACAGGAAGGTGACAGTCACCCACACCCAGACATCCACCAACGCTGCAACAAGCTTTGGATGAAGAATTCATCGAGGATGCCCTTTTAAGTGGACCTTCAACAAGGGAGGGGAAGTATGGACGACTTCCCCTCCTGCAACGATGACATGGAGACATAGGGAACCTCGAATTGAAGTCGGGGCTACATGGGTGATGTACTAGCAACCTCTCCCCATTTTAGACATCTGCTTGAGGAAATTGTACAAGAAATAACCTGAGCTGAGGTCATGGATATGTGGGTGATGTGCTGGAAACCTCTCCCCATTCAGACACCGAAAAATCATCCCTTCTCACAAGGAGAATTCATACCAGTCATACCATGAGGAATCTGGATTCATCACAAAAAAAAAAAAATCTTTTGAGTAATGAAATCATTCTGTTATAGGTCATGTTTGTGTTTATTGTGTCCTGTTTTCCATGTATGTGTACATGTATGCCATCGCTGTGTTTTGTTAATTAATGGCATTTCATTTTACTCTATAAGCTCATGTGCCTGTACACAATGTTAGGCTGTGTATACGAGTATGATACCTGCAACGTATTTTAGCACATACTTTTGTTCCTTAAAGCCCCAATAGAACAAAATATATAAATAATCAGTCACAGCTTTCTCTGTTTCTGCAGAGGAAAACTTGCACTTTCGTATGTATCAAGGTGTAAACCTGTACTGCCAGGACTGACTGGAATAGGAGGTGTCTTGAAACAATAGAATCACAGGTCCAATCGGGTGAAGCCAACTTTCATAGGGACAGAAGATTGTTTCAAACTCAGTACTCATTTTTACCTAAGCCAACCAGAGGAGGATGGGTTCCCCTTGCTGAGCCTTGGTTCCTCCCAAGGTTTCTGCCCTTTATTCCAGGGAGTTTTTCCTTGCCACTGTTGCCTTGTGCTTGCTCACTGGGGGTTTCAGGCCTGAACTAAATGAGGATTGATTAATAATAAACTAGGTTGTGGTGGATAGGGTAATTTGTACCCTATTACCAAATACAAAATGGGGGACTGATAGGTTCCAGGTTTTTATGATATTATTTAAGGCTTCCTGTAGGTGAGAGAACTGTGTTGTATTCTGTATTTGTACTTTGTGACACCTCCACCTCATGACACCTTTGGCCTAGCCAGCTCCAGTCAGTCAACCAAACATTTGCATTTGTGTAGGGTATCCTGTCTCCACAGCATACCCCTGCTAATGGCTCTGCCAGGGTTCTCATGGAGGGACAAGTCCATTTGTCTCTGGCCAGCCCCTTATCTCATTCCTTTGATATGCATGACCATGAACTGTATATCAACACACCACACAACCTGATTCTTTAGAGATTCTCTCGGCACAGGCAGCCCGAATGTTCTGAGTTTGTCTCTCCCTTGCGCATTGTATTAAAACAATATTCTCTTAAGAGAAGTCGTCAGCGTGTTCTTCATTGTCCTGCATTTGGTTCCACGGAGAAGGGCAAAATATCCTAACACTTATGAAGTGCAATTAAAATACTAGCACCTTATGGCAAAACAAGTTTGGACCAACATTGGCCATTCTCATATATGATATGACAGCCTTACTTCAGTCAGCCTATATAGCTAGCTTGCAATATTAAGGTAAAACATTAAAACTCCTGCAATTTCTGTAGCTTATCTGTTAGATTCAGGAACAGAACTGATCAATTAATTTTAAAGTCATGACAAAGAGACACTGCATTTGAGGAAAAGCTTTAGGTATCTACTTACATGTCTGAGGGATGTAACTGTCCAAGAAAATAGTGGCGGAACACAATATTGTCTTCTACTATACAAAGTGACTGGTAAATTTTGGTAAGATATAGTTGCAATCAATGACAAGTCCAAATGACATATTAATTGATAGCTGTTTGTATTTTAAGAACATTCCTATTGTGACATCATAGAGGCTGAAATACTGAAAATTCTAAACCACTTGAACTTACTACTGTTGCTGGGAAACAGAATGATGTGAATTCTGTCCAATTCTATGTCCTAAATTTAAAATAATAAAATGTTTTAAATAACAGTAAGTTTTTACAGTGCTGAACAAGCAAGAGTTTTATAAGAGCACCAACAACAGTCTAACTTACTCTATGATGTTGAAGCACATTCCAGCACAGTGGTCTTTAGCATGGTACAGTGTTTGTATATGATTTAATTTCTAGGCCAAATGAAAAAAAAAATGGATGTGTTATTTAGACTGTTTTAAAATAAAAGTGTTCATATGGGCTATTTAGAAAAATATAATACACATGAATAAAAATGTAAAAGTCTCTTGGTAACTACTATAGAAGGGGGTGACATAATGTTGAAATGTATTTTCATTGCTTATTTGTATACATTTTATCATTTTATGATGAAATATTACTTATATTTTAAAAGTTGCATTTTTACAAAACCAACAAAACTTGATAAAGGGACATCAAACTTTATGGGACTTATTATTCTTTCCTTTTTGTAGTTCTCATAGATGATAACCATATACTGTATATTTGAAAATGTAATACTGATGCAAAAATGCATGAACAACCTTATTCTTGAATCAAACCTAATCAAACATTCTTTTCGCAAACCGAGCCAGTACCTCCAACTCCTAGGTTTTTCCTCAGGCTCTTTCTGTGAGTGTGTGTGTGTGTGTGTGTGTGTGTGTCTGTGTGTATGTGTGTGTGTGTGTGTGTGTGTGTGTGTGTGTGCTTCACCTGCTTTGAAGACCTCACACCTGCTCCTCATAGATAGTCGTTAGTCCTACATATATAGCCTAAGCATGCTCCCTTTATTTGCCAGATTGTCTTTAACTGTTCAAGCAAACTAGTCATTGTTTTTGTATCCAGTCCTTTCCACTTTTTGCCTCTGCCTAGTTCAGACCAGTGAGTTTTGCCTTTCCCTGTAGCCTGTTCTGCTTTCCTGGGTTATAGACCTTTGCCTGTTTTCTTGGATTTGCTTTTTGCCCGGTGTTTTTGTGCTACTGATTTTGGCCTGCCTATTAAACTGTTAAAGGAGAATCCTGCCCTCTCTGGTCTGCTTTTGAGTTATCTGGAGCTGAAAGTGGAAAAAAATTATTTATACATGGACAATGAACTTAATCCTCCATTCTCACACCCTGCCTGACAGTACAGGCTAATAGTTATTGGGAAACAATCCAATGCACTTCAAAAACCCATGAAACTTATTCATGGGTTTCATTTAATGTTATAAATACACACACATAAAAGCTGTGATATATTACACAGCACTCATTATGGATTTTCCAAGTAAAGTGTTAAATGACTGTATTACTTAGTTTGCAGTAATGGAAATGCATTATAATACTCTTTATATTTCCGTGTGTTGCTCTCACCCTACACTGAGAGGCACTCCTGAGCAGGAACACATCAGATCAGAGCTCGATTATTCCCCTCTCAGAATTACCCAGTTTAAATGAAACTGAGTTATTACCAATCAGGATAATGTTCAGATCACATCCAGTTAATTTAGCAGGTTTATGTAGGAAAGCAGCAAAAGCCTCATTCACTGCAGTGCAGAAACAGCAATGGCTGCAGAAGCCAGACCTGAATGGTAATTTAATACAATGGGAATCAATCCCAATATGCATTACTTGTCAGTGCAGTAGTGACAGAGGATAACTAACTTATAACTAACTTAACCCATAGCATTAACATTAGGCAAAACCTGAGGTTTCTGAATGCAATTTCACCTGCTCAAAGGCCAATGCTGCATCTATAGAGATGAGTCAGAGGAGGGGTGTATGTGCTGTTTAACAGGGGTACATGTGAGAAAAAGAATATGATGGCAAAATGTGAATGATGTTGGTTTGGATTGTGGTTCTGCTGTCCAGACACTGTTACACCAGTGTTAAACTGTTCTGTCTGTGTCACAGCCCATAAGCCCTCGTCTGCCTCCACAGCACTGCTGGGCTACAAGTGCCTGCTGTACCCAGGAAGACCATTTGCATAGAGAAGACACTTTGCATTGGCAGCACATGCTTCAGTGCTCTGGGAGTGTTTATAGTCCTGTGAGTTTAACACTTGATGACTGAGAGCTGTCCTTCATGGCAACAGAACCCACAGCAACAATGACTTTTATCACCATCTTCATCTGGGCACTCGCTTTCTGCAGTCAGGGTGAGTACTCAATTTTTTTTTGTTGCATTTTCATGCTATTTTCATTTAGATGTCATGTAAATTGAAAAATGACCTGTCACTGAGAAATATCTATCCATGTGAAAGCCACAGGTTAATTCAGTAGGTGATATTCAGTATGTATGTGATGTGGTTATAGTTGGATAATGTGGTTGTTTGTTGATTCCTCTCTTCAGAATGCACAGGGCAGGTGACATTGACTCAGACTCCTGCTGTGAAAACTGCAGTTCCAGGAGAGACGATCACTCTGAGCTGTAAACCCAGCCCTGAAGTATATTACAGCTCTAACAAAGGAAACTATGTTTTTAACTGGTATCAACAGAAAGCTAAAGACAGCATTAAACTCCTGATCTACTTAACAGATCATCGTAGCTCAGGGATTCCTGCCCGCTTCACTGGCAGTAGAGCTTATTATGGGAGTGAGTTCACTCTGACCATCAGTGGAGTCCAGGCTGAAGATGCAGGAGATTACTACTGTCAGAGTTTACACTCCATCAGCAGTAGCTGGGTGTTCACACAGTGATAGAGAGCCGTACAAAAACCTCCCTCAGTCAGACTGCACAGAGACTGCACTGCTGCAGCTGGGACCTACTGCAGGTGCTGAGGGGGGAGGCACTGACCCGGGACACTGAGGGCTTCAATGGGTCAATAAACTCTCATGCAACTAATAAAAATATATACTAAGACTGAATTTAAGGTCAGGATATCCAAGCCTTGAGAGGGAATGACAGTTATTTCAAATTGAAATGACAATGTATACTTCAACTTTGCCCGATCAATCAGTGAAATGCCATTTTGTATTATATTATAATATTTTGAATGTATTGTAGTTGTACATCACATATCTGTGGAAAGCAACAGTGAACTCTCTGTCCAGGACAGTCCAGTTTCCTTCAACACACATTATACAAGCTGCCATTACATATACTGACCACAAGATGGAGACAGAACCCCTCTGCATATCCATATACATCTACCCTGTCATAACAGTGGAATTGAGAACACACTTTGGTGTCTGATGCAGTCCTGACTGAGTCCCACAGCCCCACAGAGAATTACATAACTGCCCATACTGCTGATCAGAGATGGAGGCTCTCTCTTCATTTTGGGAGAGACTGACAGGGCATTGGAGTTTGAAAATGCAGATTTCTCTGCGACAGATTTATGTATTTATCAATACCTTCATACCACAGCAACTGGTGGAGAAGCTGGATGTGGATACTGTCCCCTGTAACTGGACCCTGGACTTCCTGACACAAAGGCAGCAGACAGTCAAAGTCTGCAGCCACACATCAGGTACCACCTCAGTGAGCACAGGCTCACCCCAGGGCTGCGTCCTGAGCCCCCTGCTGTTCACCCTGCTGACCCACGACTGTGCTGCCAGATTCAGAAACAAACACATCATCAAGTTCGCTGATAACACGACAGTTGTGGGTCTCATCAGCAAAGGTGATGAGTCAGCATACAGGATGGAGGTGGAGCAGCTGACAGTGTGGTGAAACCGACACAACCTCTCCCTGAATGTCAACAAGACCAAGGAGATGGTCATCAACTTCAGGAAGGCCTGCACGGACCACCACCCCTGCTGACCGTAGATGGTGCGATTGTGGAAAGGGTCGGTAGCATCAATTTCCTAGGACTGTACATGGCAAACGACCAAACCTCGACCAGCAACACCATGACCATCGACAAGAAGGCCCAACAGGCCAGTCTCCCCATTCCGGCCCTCACCACCTTCTCCAGGGGCACCACTGAAAGTGTTCTGACCTATTGTATCATGCACTGCCCTTTATTTCACATGTCAGTGATAAGAGAGATGAAAGGGATATGTGCACACTTCTTCATTCAAATAGATACAGTTTTCATTCTCTGACATTAAAAGCTTTAACTCTGTTAAACAGAATCTGGAACTCTTTAATGGAAACACAACATGTGACACCGCCGTCTGTCTGGATGACCCACCGGTGGTTCAAAGGGAAGAGGTGGTCACCTTATTTAGTTTGGAAGTTTTGAGTAAGAGGTTTAAAGATGTCATTTAAAAACTCCTGTAATTAAAGAAAATGATGGTTTCTGGAACACTTTGAATGGGAACAGCAGCATTTGGCAGCACAGAGTTAGTCATGTGTTTGTGCTGACCCATTGATGGGGCACTGGGACTTTGACCCTGGTCTGTCTCTGGAGACGTTAAACTGCTCTGTCTGTGTCACAGTCGATAAGCCCTAGTCTGCCTCCACAGCACTGCTGGGCTACAAGTGCCTGCTGTACCCAGGAAGACCATTTGCATAGAGAAGACACTTTGCATTGGCAGCACATGCTTCAGTGCTCTGGGAGTGTTTATAGTCCTGTGAGTTTAACACTTGATGACTGAGAGCTGTCCTTCATGGCAACAGAACCCACAGCAACAATGACTTTTATCACCATCTTTGTCTGGGCACTCGCTTTCTGCATTCAGGGTAAGATTTGTGAAAAATATTGAAATAGATATGATGTCTTCAATTTTAATTGAAGTATAAAACTTAAAGTAACTTTATGAAATAACTGTTTGGGCAGTGGTGTAACATCCTAATGTACCAATGGATAATATAAATATTTATTTTTTTATTCCTCCTTTCAGAATGCACAGGACAGGTGACTGTGACTCAGACTCCTGCTGGTAAATCTGCTCTCACAGGAGACACTGTCACCCTGAACTGTAGAACCAGCCCTGCTGTGTATAGCAGCAACAGGTTATTCTGGTATCAGCAGAAACTTGGAGAAGCTCCCAAACTCCTGATAAAGTATGTAAATCAGCGTATCTCAGGGATTCCTGATCGATTCAGTGGCAGTGGATCTGGGACTGACTTCACTCTGACCATCAGTGGAGTCCAGGCTGAAGATGCAGGAGATTACTACTGTCAGAGTTACCATGAGATCAGCAGTAGTGCTGTGTTCACACAGTGATAGAGAGCCGTACAAAAACCTCCCTCAGTCAGACTGCACAGAGACTGCACTGCTGCAGCTGGGACCTATTGCAGGTGTTGAGGGGGGAGGCACTGACCCAGAATACTGCTGTACTGCCAGCAGGGCTCTAGGGGGCAATAGAGAGCTACAGACCTGGATATAAACCTCTCTGAGCTGAAGAGGAGCTTCTCTGTGTCACACACAGAACCAACACCAGAGCTGCTACTGGTTGAACCACACACTTCTGTACCACAACATCACTTATTTTATGTAAGAGAATTCACACTGACACAGAGATGAGAAGATTAACATTAGAAATTAATAACTGTATCATTTTATACCTGGAATTCACAATGAGGGCTTGAGAGTGAAAGGGTCAGATTATGTCAGTCACCTTTAATGTGTGAATAAGACATCAAATCATGGATGTGATAAACACAATAAGTAGTGATGACAGCACAACTGAATACTGACACACACGCACACACACACACACACATATACACACACACACACACACACACACATATGCACACAAGCATGCACCCATACACACAGACACAAACACACACACACACACTATGTACAGTATGTAGTGCATAGTTAACAATGTCCCATCTCTACATAATGACTTTCTGATGATGTCTTATCTCTGTAATATACTGATCATACATTGTGTAAACTTCATTACAGAATATGTTTATATATGTCATTCATTTCAGCTGAAAAAAAATTTGCTAATATTTTAGGTTTTGCAGTTAAACATCAAATCAGAGCTTTTACATTCAGGGGTTAAAATTATTTTCACAGCCCCAGCCAGTCCTGTGCTATGGCTCTGTGCTGGGGAGGAGAGCTCTGTGCTGGGGAGGAGAGCTCTGTGCTGGGGAGGAGAGCTCTGTGCTGGGGAGGAGAGCTCTGTGCTGGGGAGGAGAGCTCTGTGCTGGTACAGTGAGTTTCATAGAAGATGAAGACAACACAACTTTCATTTCCCTGATTTTATTTATTACACTAACAGTGTCAATAGATGAGGGAAATTCATGCTCAAGTTCCCATTTAGAGATGGATAGAGAGTAAAATCACTCAGCTGTAAGCAGTGCTTGCTGCTTTCAGAGCAGATGTGAGAGTGTGAGTTCATTCAGCTGTGAAATCTCTAATCTGAGCATCATGCAAATGCAGGTCCCTGGTACAACCACCTCCCTTTTCCCCTTCATCGTCACTACAGAGCTAAAGCCTCCACCTCCTCATCTTCAGTGCACATATGAGGCCAGCTGCAGACAGCTGTCTCAGTCAGGGCTATTTTGGGCTGAGAAACTGTGAGCTGTTGGGCTGAAAGTCACATTTGCATATTTGGGGCGGGGCCGGCTGCTTCTGCTGTCCCTCAGTGGGACTGATTCTCTCTCAGAATAGAGCAGCACGGTGGCCAGGTGTCTGGCCCGTCCCCAGGGGGTTAGTGTGAGCTGTGCGCACATCCTGCTGCACAGAGCTGATCTGAGCACACTGCACACATCACTCCTCCTCTCCTCTGCTGGGAAACTGCTGCTCTTTCACTGATCCCAGATCAGTTACCTCTCACAGTCTCTGATCACCACCTTCTACTTTCTACAGTGTGTGAGACTCCTATAAAAGTCAGGCCAGCATGAAATACTGGAACACTGACTGAAATAATATTTATAGTGATTATGACTTTATTACAAAAGGATATACATCTATATGGCTATACTATTATGATTTTTACAAGAATATATTTAATACTAAAAACATGGACATGATGCAATTGGACTAAGGTCACATGGTTTACACCCAGTGCACACTTTGCACAGAAAGTATATATCTACCAGAGCACCAAACTACACTTTTTATAATAAAAATCAGGACAACAAATGATTTGTTCAAAGAGTCTTTATTATGTAAAGAATTCAAATCACTCAGCTTTTGCCAAAATCACAGAAAGCAGCACACATGAGAACACACATGAGTATATTTGGAGATGAACACAAGCAGAGCACATGTAAGATGTGGGTGCTGGAGGAAGGATTGACACACAGGCCAGTGTGACAGCAGTGGGGCAGTAAGAAGCAGAGAGGCAGAGTACAGAACAGGGTAAAAACAGTGTAATCAGAGTGTGAGAGCTGGGCCTCTGCCCGGCCTACTCAGAACAGTCGGCTGGCCTCAGTGTCTGAGGGACGGCGGACTGTGAGCCCTGTGTGGCCTCACAGGTCAGTGACCCCGCCTTCTTCCACTCGTCCGCACTGAGAGTCAGGAGCTGCTCCAGCTGTACAGCCCGTCCTTCTCCAGGACCCCGCGCCCCGGCCACACCCGAGCTTGTGCTGCTACCGTCCACTTTCCAGTGCAGCTTCCAGTCTGAGGGGAAGCCCTTGTTGGCCAGACACAGCAGTGTGGCCTTTCCCTGATTCAGCTCCACACTGGAGGGGGGCAGGACTGTGAGGGTGGGAACTGTGTCACCTGGGAGACACAGCACAGGTGTGAGGTCACAGAGTGGACACAGCAGCATGAGCCAATCAGAGCGTTCACACAGTAAGAGCTGAATGTCAAACTCAACACATCAGCACAACATGTGACTGTACTTTACACTGAAAGCTTTGTGAAGCACAAGAGGGACTGTTCCTCAGTGCTAACCAAGGCAACATTTTACACCTCTTTCACAACCAGAGCCGTTTCATTAAATTATATTCATCATCATGCAATTATTAAATGACATACATATTAAAATATAGGTAACACCACTGTAAAATATAATTGCTTGATTTATAAAAGGACTGAAAATTAACCAAGAATATTATTCATTAAAATTTCATTAAAGTAGTCATATTAAAGTAGTATTTTATTCAAAGTATGACAATGTGTCTATCCAAGATTTATACAGTGAACTATACTTTTAAGAGGTCATGAAAACTAAACTACATAATTTATCAAGGAATAAATTATAAACTCAAAAAATATCCTACAAATACCATTGGTTCGATTGTATCAAAACTGCATAGAACTGTATTTTTTCAATAATACATTTTACTGATATACTTTCGGAAAGTATAACGGAGGGATTTAATGTAAAAATTAAACAATTAGAAATGACACACTTTTGGACATATCTGGCAGTTTCAGATCAATAGTAACAGACGCGAACACTAACAAGAACTTATTAATTTGAACAATATTTAATTAATATGTAATACTCCATTTCATGGCGCGCTTTTTAAAATAAAGACTATCATCTACTTTTCGAAAACACATCACAAAACAAACACAGACATTAAGTGCAGTTAACTGTAAATCCTTCCAAACAGTAGTTCATGTTTAAATCAGAAATATGTCGCATTCACAAATCGAAGGAAATTGTCAAAATAATATCCTTTACGCGCGCATCCGCAGTTACCAGATCTTAGCTGTATCCCAACATGCTGAAATAAGAGTCAGTATTACCACCTCCGACACCCAAATGGAATTAATTAATTCTGGGTTTTTTTATAATGTGCGGAACATATATGTGTAGGCTTTGGAAAAGAGCTGTACTCGTTAGATCAAATCTTCATTTAGCAAGTCTATTTGATTATCATTAATGCGAACTCAGAATTGAGCATATTATTGTACATATTATTTTGGAAAGCTTTTCGAATATTCGGGAACATTAAAGAGACACCTTGCTTGCGCTCGGAGAAATTTATTGAATAGAAATGACTGAGGTCCAATTGACAGTTTGGTGCCGCCGCCGAAAGTCAACCACAGTGATACAAATTCATTACACCGCTGTACAAAAACCTCTCGCTCAAAAGAGACAGCTTTCATTTCTCCGCTCTTCAAAATTAGACCCCTCGAAACTTTTTACAGTGTATGAGATTTATGTTCTTTCCATGAACTTTGGCATTTAAGAAGTAATTTTTTGGTGAATATGCTTTGTGGACCCCGAAATAGTAACTTGATATAATGTGTAGCCCATATGCACAAACAAAGTTCACAGTTCCAACAATTAACGAAATGACTTTTCTAAAAACGAATACTCAAATATTTAAAAATGCAGATGTGGATAGATTTGAAAGAAATATTACTTACGTCCAATTGACAGTTTGGTGCCGCCGCCGAAAGTGTACCACAGTGATACAGTCTCATTCATCGGCCGTACAAAAACCTCCAACTCAAGAGAGACGCATTTCCTTTGCCTGTGTTCATCTTTGACACATCACTCATCTCGCAATTTAAAGTTATGAGTTGTTTTTACTATGGGTTACATTTCGTTTCAGCAAATATGTGTGTAATCTATACATTTTATGTTCATATTTTATCTGTTACCCCATAAGTACACAAATGCGAACAGTCAGAAAGTAAGAGTACAAACGCCTTGGTTACTCTTCATTGAAAATATTACAGCTCATATAACCTTCAGACATTTCTTGCAGAAAAAAAATAGTTTTTTCCCAACTTACTGCCGATATTCAGTCAGGTCCCACCACCGAAAGTCCACCACAGTGTCTGAGTCTGAATAACTGCTGTTGAAAAACCTTCCTGCGCTGCAGCGACCGATCTGCACCGACAGGCTTCTGTGCGATTGTTACAGCACGTCCCCTGCTGGTCACTTGTACAACTACAACTGAAATATGTCTTGCTGTCCGATGAGATCATGAAAACTCAGCGCCCCCATCTGCTCCCATATGCCACGGGGATTGTGTCTCCTCAGGTTATACAGCACTGAGTTTATTCTGTATTACACTCACTGCTTTGCTTATAGATATAATACCTTACTCATAGGTACAATTACTTACTTACACATGGTTTGTGCACTCTCCAATGTTTATTTTCAGGTCCCAGGACAGCAATGAAAACAAAAGACAGCAGCCCTCTGAGGAACAGATTATTCTGTTTTTTTTTTTAAACACTGATTATAATATTCCACAGAATCAATATGACTTTACATTTAAGTGTTTCATATCAATACATAATCACTCAGAGTAGAGTCAATCATTTTCTTGAGCTCAGAGGTGAATTGTGTGTTGTATTGTAGCTGTGTTTGATATGATATTCATATTGACTCTGGTCTGAGAGGTTGTGATGTGAGATGGCTGCACTTTATAACACGCATGGTTTGCTCACTCTCCACTGTTTATTTTCAGGTCCCAGGACAGCAGGGCCAAAAGACAGCAGCTCTCTGGAACAGAATAATCTCTCAATATGAATATCATATCAAATACAACTTCAATACAACACACGATTCACCTCTGAGCTCAAGAAAATGTATGACTCTACTCTGAGTGGTTATGTACTGATATGAAACATATTTCAATGTAAAGTCATATAGATTCTGTGGAATATTATAATCAGTGAAACACAAATCTTGTGTCTCAGTGTCCCTGGCTGTTGTGCAGGAGGTGCAGAGAAGGCTACTCCTCTTAGTCTGCAGTCAGAGCTTCCTGCTGCTGCCCACAGCCCTGGAAGCATTCAGGACCATGGACAGCCACAAGGTTACCCAGAGAGGTGAGGGTATGAAGAGAGTTTTACAGGGGGAGAGACCTAGAGGCCCATGGGTGCTTTTGTTACTTTTTTAGCCCTCCTCAACTCAGAGATGGAAGACTGAGGTTTCATGAAACCCAAAATGGGAGGAGCTATCCTATGATCACTGATGGCAACCAATCATTACATACTGCTGTGTAGTAACATACCTAAACATACCTGAATCACAAAAAAATAATGGGATCATAAAAAAGAAAGAATGTATTTTTGTAGTAGAAATCACCATTAAAATGGATCAACACATGAAAAAGTGCCGTGAAAAAGTTTTTGCCCCATTCCTCATTTTTTGCATATTTCTCTCACTTAATGGTTTCAGATAATTATATAAATTATATCATTAGACAAGGGAAACCCAAACAAACATAAAACATAGCTTTTACATCCTTACTTCATTAATTCAATCAAGAAAGTCACCAATTACCCATGTTGGCCCTGTGAAAAAGTTATTGCCGCCTTTGTTTTAAACAAATAAATCAACATATTTGTCATTGAAAATTAAATTGAGGTGACTGGACACAGCCAGTCTTGATTGCAACCAATTTTTGAGTTTAGAAAGGATATATATACTGAACTGAACCATCAGAAAGAAATATTCACCTCAAAGTTTCTACAGGCACACAATGCCATTATCAAAGGAGCTCCCAGAACAACTGAGAATAAAAGCTGTCGAGTCAAACCAGTCTGGAAAAGGTTACAGAGTCATTTCTATGGCATTTGTCAAAATCTGAGGTTTCTTCATGCTATTTCACCTGCTCAAAGGCCAATGCTGCATCTATAGAGATGAGTCAGAGGAGGGGTGTATGTGCTGTTTAACAGGGGTACATGTGAGAAAAAGAATATGATGGTGAAATGTGAATTATGTTGGTTTTGATTGTGATCCTGCTGTCCAGACACTGTTACACCAGTGTTAAACTGCTCTGTCTGTGTCACAGCCCATAAGCCCTAGTCTGCCTCCACAGCACTGCTGGGCTACAAGTGCCTGCTGTACCCAGGAAGACCATTTGCATAGAGAAGACACTTTGCATTGGCAGCACATGCTTCAGTGCTCTGGGAGTGTTTATAGTCCTGTGAGTTTAACACTTGATGACTGAGAGCTGTCCTTCATGGCAACAGAACCCACAGCAACAATGACTTTTATCACCATCTTCATCTGGGCACTCGCTTTCTGCATTCAGGGTGAGATTTATGAAAATATTGTCATTCAAATGACTGTATGCAATAACTGTATGAAATGTCTGGAAAATTATGTGACATTCTACTGTACCTATGGATAATATATAACATTACAAAATAAATGAATAATATTTATTTTCTATTCTTCTCTTCAGAATGCACAGGACAGGTGACTGTGACTCAGACTCCTGCTGGTAAATCTGCTCTCATAGGAGCCACTGTCACCCTGAGCTGTAGAACCAGCACTGCTGTATACAACAATAACAATTTACACTGGTACCAGCAGAAATCTGGAGAAGCTCCTAAACTCCTGATAAAGTATGTAAATCAGCGTATCTCAGGGATTCCTGATCGATTCAGTGGCAGTGGATCTGGGACTGACTTCACTCTGACCATCAGTGGAGTCCAGGCTGAAGATGCAGGAGATTACTACTGTCAGAGTTACCACAGTGGTGGTGTGTTCACACAGTGATAGAGAGCCGTACAAAAACCTCCCTCAGTCAGACTGCACAGAGACTGCACTGCTGCAGCTGGGACCTACTGCAGGTGCTGAGGGTGGAGGCACTGACCCGGGACACTGAGGGGTTCTGCTCCAGCACACTGAGCTTCAGTGGTTCAGTTATAACTCTCTCACACTCTGTATACTGACACAGTTGTAGCTGCAATGTCAAATACTGGCATTGAATTTAATTGTCAGAATATTCAAGCCAATTAATGACAGACGCTGGAAGTTCAAATGGCAGTGTTAAAAACATTCTAAAAATTCTAAACTGCCCAGACGAATAAGTGCCAGTTAATGAAAACTATTTTTATGAAAAATCTGTTGACTGTAAAGCAGTTGAATATAACATGTCGCAGGAGATAGCAGCAATGTTCACCAGGCAGGGCAAAGTACTCTCCCTCATCACACCTCACACAAGCTGTCATTACAAACACTGACCACAGGAGGGAGACAGAGTTCATCTGTTGCTCATGATACAACCACATTATCGTAGAGGAGACCCGAAGCTGCAGAGACACGCGATGTGAAATATACTGTGATACTGTGTGATACATGTAAAAATGTTGAATGATATTTAATATTGTTCCATGTATTTGTGGTAGCAATAATTCCTGCCCTAGTTCTCTGGAGCAAATTGACTGAATTTGATGTAAAAACCAAGAGGTGTTTTTTTATTTTATTTATTTATTGATGAATTTATTTTTAGTTTTCACTAAAATTGTGTTATTTGACCAAAAATACATATTTTGGGTTGTAAGAGCAAGATGACCCCATTGTGTTGTATGTAAAAGTGGTACATGAAATGTGCAACACAATAAGGTGCAAATAACAGGACCCATAGAACTAACGAATCACACCTTTCATCTGGCCCTTCTCCTTAACACATGTATAACAGTAGAACAGAAGCAGTAGTGTTAGCAGGAGAACAGCTGAGCTATCGCTGAGCTAAGAGAGGAGGCTGCCACTCTGAGGCAGGACAACCAGGCCCTGAGAGCCCAGCTGGCTGCTGTAAAAGAGCACATGCAACACAGGGAGAGATCTTTCATCAAGGAGATACAGCACCTATGAGAGCAGCTTCAGGAGCTCATATGTACTTCATGTACCACTGGAAACACACACACTGACACACAAACCATCCCCCTCAAAACAACACACCTTCCAATGACACAAACTACACTCTGTGCACAGCCCCCTGCCAAACTACTGGCCCAGAGAGACACAACCACTCCTCCTGACACAACGCAATCAACAGAGTCCAACAGCCCCCCCAGCACACAGGCCAACAACCCCTCCCTCCCAGACTCACACCCTTCCCCAAACACACACCCCTCTCTGCATTACAACCCCCGACAGAAAACAACAAACACCACCAGAAGCTGAAGAGGTCCTTCTCATGGACTCAATGGGAAGTTTTTTG
This sequence comes from Albula goreensis, assembly GCA_022829145.1. NCBI lineage: Eukaryota > Metazoa > Chordata > Actinopteri > Albuliformes > Albulidae > Albula > Albula goreensis. Next base: position 39,234,783 of record CM040747.1, read on the forward strand.
AATCCAAAAAGCTATTCCCAGCCCAAAAAGTAAAGGCTATGCGCTGCAGCAACACAGCACGGGCCCTGGAGCTTCACAAACAGGACACACTGGGGAGCACTCACTGGGACCAATGACCTGCATCACCTGCACCACAACACCGCCAGCGCAGAGAGGAGGGGAGCCGAGAGAGCCTCCCAGGAGTCTCCTGATAGCCGGGTGATCATCTCCACCCTGCTGCCCCGCACCGACGTCTCCCCCCATGTGATCAGAGACATCAATGTGGAGATGGCCAGAGGACGTGCTGCACCTGGCTCACCACCCCACCATCAGCCCATGGCACCTCTACGATGGGCAGCATTTACACCATGAGGGTGTGAAGCTCTTTGCCAAAAGTCTAAAAGACGTAGCATTGGGCTGTAACCCACTCAGCCCCCCCGCACCATCAATCGAGCCCGAGTCAGGGTGCAGCCCCCCTGCGCCACGGGTCACCGTCCTTAAAGTCCACACCAGCCTCACAGCACTGCCCAGCCCCCCAGGGCCCCTCCAGCACCCATCCACCTGCAGAGCTCCAGCCCTGTACCTCCCTTAGCACACCCCCAGCAGAATAAACCCAGCTACACTGCAGTCATACTGCATGATCATTAAACAGCCTTACAGCCCTACACAGAGTGTGGACTTATTTTTGCCATGAGATGTCTTAAGACTCTTCACTTATTCCACACTCAGGTAATGGTGCCTCTCACAAAGAGGAGAGTTAATCAAATATCAAACTGATACGAGCTGATGTTAGCCAAAAGGGTTTTAGGTAACGTGATAAAAAGCGAAGATAGATAAAGAGAGTGAAAGTATGAAGAAGAAAATTCTAAAAATTCAGACACATGTGCTTAAAATGTCCCCTATTGGATGTTGTTCTGCTGTCTTATGAATTAATATTCAGAATTGGCATATGCAAATTATCATACAACAAAATTGAATAAGTTAAAGTGCATTTTTATGTGCAATATATACCCTGGACATGACAGTGAAATCCCAAAAATCTGTTCCTTGCTGTCCTGGTGCTGCTGTTGAACTCTCTCTCTGTCACAGCCCACAGTCTCCAGTCCACAGCACTGCTGGGCTACAAGTGCCTGCTGTACCCAGGAAGACCATTTGCATAGAGAAGACACTTTGCATTGCCAGCACATGCTTCAGTGCTCTGGGAGTGTTTATAGTCCTGTGAGTTTAACACTTGATGACTGAGAGCTGTCCTTCATGGCAACAGAACCCACAGCAACAATGACTTTTATCACCATCTTCATCTGGGCACTCACTTTCTGCATTCAGGGTGAGATTCATAGAACATATTCAAATTTCTACACTGTCTTCAATTTTAATGGAATGGAAGTATAAAAAGTAAATGTATTAAAAAATATAAAATAACTGCCTGCAAAATAATGTGACATTCTAATGTTACTATGGATAATATAAGTATTTATTTTTTATTCTTCCCTTCAGGATGCACAGGACAGGTGACTGTGACTCAGACTCCTGCTGGTAAATCTGCTCTCACAGGAGACACTGTCACCCTGAGCTGTAGAACCAGCCCTGCTGTGTATGGCAATAATTATTTACACTGGTACCAGCAAAAACCTGAAGAAGCTCCTAAACTCCTGATAAAGTATGTGAATCAGCGTATCTCAGGGATTCCTGATCGATTCAGTGGCAGTGGATCTGGGACTGACTTCACTCTGACCATCAGTGGAGTCCAAGCTGAAGATGCAGGAGATTACTACTGTCAGAGTGCACATATAATCAGCAGTAGCTGGGTGTTCACACAGTGATAGAGAGCCGTACAAAAACCTCCCTCAGTCAGACTGCACAGAGACTGCACTGCTGCAGCTGGGACCTACTGCAGGTGCTGAGAGGGGAGGCACTGACCCGGGACACTGAGGGGTTCTGCTCCAGCACACTGAGCTTCAGTGATTCAAAACTAACTCTCACACTCTGTGATTTAACACAGTGAAGCAATGAACCCCCACTTACCCCAGCCCATAATACCCAGTTATATCAGTGAGTCTAGCTGATCACAGTAACCTTCTCCGTTAACTCCAGAGAGCACAGAAAAACATGAGCGCTCCTCTGAAACATGTGATGTCAGCTGCTGCTTCTTTTCACTCTGCAGTCCCCCAGTTGTGCTCACACAGATACTGAGTCAGAGGAGGACTCTTCATGTGCAGCTTCAACAAGCAGACTGTGGGAAACACAACTGGCCACAAGGGGGTGCTGAGGTGCAGTGAGACATTGTCATGCTGCCTACTTATTACCTTCATCTCTGGGCAGCACTTTGAGGGGCTTCTGAAAGAACCTGAAGAAATGGGAGTTTGAGATATTACTCTTACAAGGTAATTAAAACAGAAAAATAAATTATCAATGAAATTTCTTAAACAATCCTTTCAAACAGTTTAAATCCCTTTCTGCACCAATCATTGAATGCAGATGAATGGGAAAGGGAAGCAAAACAATGCTTTTCAGCAGTAGAGTAGAGCAGAGAGGAGGACTGAAGCCCAAAGTGCATCCTGAACTGAACCCATATTGTGAGTGACTGCTTCACCACAGGATTCTTACAGCTTTAGGGATTGGTGAGGGCCAATGAGCCACATATAAGCCCAGACAGGCGGGGTGAGCAGCATAGCAATAATAATCAATTGATCACAAAACACACACACAAGGTGAATTACAGATGACTGGTGAAAATGATATTTTAAAATAAATTAATGAAAAAACGAATAAAAAATAATCAAAATAAATATACATAAAAATAACAAAATGAAAATATCACGACAGAAAGTTTTAAGAGTTTTGCTTGAGATATGAAATATAAGGGCCCCAAATCTTTGCATTTGCAGTTTGGCTCTTGAATTGTATTTTATTTTTTCCAGACTGACTGACTCAAGAACCATCCGGACTCAAGAACCAGCATTTATAAGATGGAGTCGGCAGTTTCCAGTTCATGAGAATTAGCCATCTGGCTAAGAGAGTAAAACAGGCTGCAGCATGTGAATCAGTCCTAGTTAAAACCACATCATCTGGCTCAAGTATGCCAAAGATAGCAGCTATGGGGTTTGATGGAATGTCTGTACTGTAGACGTTAGAGAGCATTTTGAAGACAGGCCCCCAAAACCTACACAACTGAGGGCAACTCCAAAATGAGTGGAATAACATGGCAAGTTCAGTCTTACGTTTGTTCGCATGTATGGCCTGATTGTCCAGAGATGTTTCTCTTGACCAATGGATTCGATGTAATACTTTGAATTGTATTCAGCTATGTCTGGCACTAAAAGAAGATCCATTAACTCTACGCACATACTTTCATCAAAGATGACCCTTCAATCATCCTCCCACCGTGATTTGGGTACAGTCCATGGGGGGTTGCTATCTGTTAAATACAGAGTATGTATTTGATATCGCTCCTTTAGGACACTTCATTACCTCAGGCAATTTGTCAACTGTTGATCTAGGAGGCAATAAAGGACATCATCTGAATTTCACCCTGACAAAATCTTGTTATATGTGAGTAAAGGAAAAGTGGGAACCTGGTATATTGAATTTTCCATAAAGTTGAGTAAAAGAAGCAAAATGATTGTTTGTGTGTAACTGATCAACTTGAGAAAGGCCATTCATGACCCAAGTGTGAAAGTCTCTATTGGGCAATGATGGAGGGAACAGAATATTTCTATGAATTGGCCCCAAGCTGGAAAATTCTTTCACACCAAAGTTCATCTGAAATTGTGTCTAGATCTTAAAAGTCTGTCTGATGATTGGATTACATCCAAATGTGTTTATTTTAAGGGGAACAGATGAAGTCAGCAGGGAAACTAAGGAGGCTGGTTTAGCAGATACTGATTCTATCTGAACAAAGTGACATCAGTGGGTCATTGTGGGAAAGAGACCGTCATGTCCCTGCTTAGGGTACACAGGATACCAAAAACACACGGCCAAATAAAAAGCAAACTAGCCATGAAAATAAGGAACAGACATTTGTCTGAAAAGAACACACGACTCTGTGGTGGACCTTTATTTAAAAACAACCTCACACATCCAGCGCCAACATTCACCTCCCTAGGATATACCTTCATTTACCCTAATATACATTTTGTCACAACCAAACAGAGAGCTGTATTTACCCATGGCCAAGTAATGGTCAATTTCTTCAGTTAGTATCTGTAGGGTTTAGCAGGTTTATGTAAGGTGAAGGGAATGCTGGGTAGTGAGGTGGCTGGATCAGACACAGATCATCATGGGTCTGATACAGAGAGGAGGAGATCCCACCCTCCCTGTGCCACTGCCCTGTTCTGTTACACATTATCTGCTTATTCCACATTCATTCTTATTATCACTGTTATTGTGATTGATGTTATGTCAGCTGGTTTCTTAGCCGGTTTTGTTGTTATTGTTATTGTTTTTATATCTTTATATTTCACTGTCATGTGCTTGTGTTTATGTTTTCCTCATGTGGCAGTTCCATTCTCTATTTCCCTGACTGAAAGTTTTTTTTATTTATTGATTGATTACCAGATTACCTGTTCTGTTTCATCTGCTCCCTGCTACCCTTGTTATCCCTGTAGTGAAACCCTGTATGTTGCTTTGTCTGTTGCCAGCTTGTCTCAGTGTTTCTCCCTGTTTTGTTCCTGCCTGCTTGTTAAAAATGTAAACAGGGCAGTGTATGACTTTCCCTGCAAATGACTTTCCCTGTTTATTTTTGACTTTGTTTTTGGATTGTGTTTTGTACTGTGGTTTTGTACCTTTGCTGTGCCTTCCTAGTTTTGACCATTGCCTCTTCTCTGATTATGTTTTGGGATTTTGGATGTCAGCTCGGCTGAAAAACTAAATTATTTTTACTCTGTCTGCTTTTGAGTCCCTGCCTGATTCCTGACATGTAACTGTTATTTCAACAAGTATTTGAGTCAGTAAGATTCGTGTCAGCCATCTTTACTCTTCTGTTTACCCATTGTACACCCTGTCCCAGCCAGAAGCAGATGGGATCCCCCTCTGAGCCACGTTCTGCTGAAGGTGTCTTTCTGTTTGTCAGGAAGTTTTTCCTTGCCCCTGTTGCCTTGGCTTACTGTGAGGGGTTTTCAGGCCAGAGAAGAATTGTAAAGTTGCTTTGTGACAACTTGCTGCCCCAAAGTCAAAACCTAAAATCTAATTGTGCAATTTCACCGCCTCAAAGGTTTACACTGCACTGTTTAACAGGGGTTATGATGTTGGATCCTGCTGTGCAGACACTGTTACACCAGTGTTTAACTGCTCTGTCTGTGTCACAGCCCATAAGCCCTCGTCTGCCTCCACAGCACTGCTGGGCTACAAGTGCCTGCTGTACCCAGGAAGACCATTTGCATAGAGAAGACACTTTGCATTGGCAGCACATGCTTCAGTGCTCTGGGAGTGTTTATAGTCCTGTGAGTTTAACACTTGATGACTGAGAGCTGTCCTTCATGGCAACAGAACCCACAGCAACAATGGCTTTTATCACCATCTGCATCTGGGCACTCGCTTTCTGCTTTCAGGGTGAGATTCATGGAAATATTCAAATCAATATGATGTCCTCTATTTTAATTAAAATAAATATAAATTCTCATGTGCCTGTGGATATTATACATATTTATTCATATATTTACTTATGTTTTATTCTTCTCTTCAGAATGCACAGGACAGGTGACTGTGACTCAGACTCCTGCTGGTAAATCTGCTCTCACAGGAGACACTGTTACCCTGAGCTGTAAAACCAGCCCTGCTGTGCATGGCAACAACTATTTATTCTGGTACCAGCAGAAATCTGGAGAAGCTCCTAAACTCCTGATAAAGTATGTAAATCAGCGTATCTCAGGGATTCCTGATCGATTCAGTGGCAGTGGATCTGGGACTGACTTCACTCTGACCATCAGTGGAGTCCAGGCTGAAGACGCAGGAGGTTACTACTGTCAGAGTTTCCATGTGATCAGCAGTAGCTGGGTGTTCACACAGTGATAGAGAGCCGTACAAAAACCTCCCTCAGTCAGACTGCAGAGAGACTGCACTGCTGCAGCTGGGACCTACTGCAGGTGCTGAGGGGGGAGGCACTGACCCGGGACACTGAGGGGTTCTGCTCCAGCACACTTTGCTTCAGTGGTTCAATAAACTCTCATACATCTAATACACAAATACACTGAGACTGAATTTAAGGTCAGGATATCCAAGCATTGAGAGGGAATGACAATACTATTCAAATATGTCCGATCAGTCAGTGAAATGCCATTTTGTATTATATTATAATATTTTGAATGTATTGTAGTTGTACAAAACATATCTGCGGAAAAAGTAGCAGTGAACCCTCTGTCCAGGACAGTCCAGAGGTCTTTCCTTCAACACACATAATCTAAGCTGCGATTACATATACTGATCACTAGATGGAGACAGAGCCGCTCTGCATATCTGAATGCCTCTACCCTGTAATAACTGAGCAGAGAACACACTTTGGTATCTGAGGCAGTCCTTACTGAGTCCCACAGCCCCACAGAGAATTACATAACTGCCCACAGTGCTGATCAGAGATTGAGGCTCTCTCGACATTTTGGGAGAGATTGACAGACCACTGAAGTTTGAAAATGCAGATTACTCTTAGACACATTTATGTAATTTGAGTGTAAATTACTCTCTTACATGAATACACCCTTATGGGGCGTGTGGGTGAGAGGGTAAATTACTCTCTTACATGAATACACCCTTATGGGGCGTGTGGGTGAGAGGGTAAATTACTCTCTTACATTAATACACCCTTATGGGGCGTGAGTGAGAGGGTAAATTACTCTCTTACATTAATGCACCCTTATGGGGCGTGTGAGTGAGAGGGTAAATTACTCTCTTACATTAATACACCCTTATGGGGCGTGTGGGTGAGAGGGTGAATTACTCTCTTACATTAATACACCGTTATGGGGCGTGTGGGTGAGAGGGTAAATTACTCTCTTACATTAATACACCCTTATGGGGCGTGTGAGTGAGAGGGTAAATTACTCTCTTACATTAATACACCCTTATGGGGCGTGTGGGTGAGAGGGTGAATTACTCTCTTACATTAATACACCCTTATGGGGTGTGTGGATGAGAGGGTAAATTACTCTCTTAGATTAAAAAGTAGATAATATTTAGGACTGCAAATCCTTACCGCTGAAGTAGTTCATACAATTCAGATACTGACGCATTAAATCCGTTTGTGAGCCGAGCAGCGACCGTTATAATTGTTGCTTAGTAACGTTAGCCACATTAGCATGCTCAACATTCCACCAATGTTAATTCAATGGAGGCCATTTTTTAAAGCTTAATAGTTTAAAAAGTATGAATCATATAGCTTAGAAAAATAGAGGCAACCTGACTTGTGTAAGAAGAAGTAAAGATTCTATAGAAGAACAGCAGTTTGCGCCTTCGGCAAACTAATGACATATTAATTGATGGTTGTTTGCATTTTAAGAACATTCCTATTGGGACATCATAGAGGCTGAAATACTGAAAATTCTAAACCACTTGAACTTACTACTGTTGCTGGGAAACAGAATGATGTGAATTCTGTCCAATTCTATGTTCTCAATTTAAAAGAATAAAAACAGTATGAGTTTACAATGCTGAACAAACAGGAGTTTTATAAGAGCACCAACAGCTTAACTTACTTTTTGATGTTGAAGCACATTCCAGCACAGTGGTCTTTATGATGGTACAGTATTTGTATATGATTTAATTTCTAGGCCAAATGAGGCAAATTCTGAAAAAAAAAAATGTGTTATTTAGGCTGTTTTAAAATAAAAGTGTTCATATGGGCTATTTAGAAAAATATAATACGCATGAATAAAAATGTAAAAGTCTCTAGGTAACTAAGATAGAAGGAATTGGCATAATTTTGAAATGAATTTTCATTGCTTATTTGCATACATAATATCATTTTATGATGAAATATTACTTAAATCTTATCTCATATCTTATAACTTGCATTTTTACAAAACCAATGAAAGTTGATCAAGGGACATCAAATTTTATAGGACTGTGGCGCTGGGGGAGGTGGAGGGAGGAGCAAGCTCCTCAGCTCCTCCCACTGTACTGCTGTCAGTCTCCTGGTTCCCTCCCTCAGCCTGGAGAGTTAACTGGAGCTGCAGCAGCAGAGGCCTCACTAACAGGCAGCCTCACCTGAGAGTGATTTCTAATCAACTCAGCTGTGAGCACTTGCCTTCAATTAGGCCTTCTATTTTAGCACAGCCTGAGAGGCTGAATGAGGACTTTTTTGGGTTTGGACTGGGTTTGTGTTGATTGTGTTTTCCCTGGCTGTGCTGTTTTTCAGTTTATTTATTGCCATTTGTTTTGTTGGGTTTTCCCTGGGAAAAGGGTCAAATAAAAGGCCTTTGGCCACTTCTTGTTTAAACTTCTGTGTTCTTCCTTCCACTCACCATCCGACTCACAGAACTTATTATTCATCCCTCTTTGTAGTTGTCATAGATGATAACCATATAAATTTAAATGTAATACTGACGCGAAAATGAACCTATTCATGAATCAAACGTATAGGCTAACAATTCTTGGGAAACAATCCAATGTACTTCAAAAACCCATGAAACTTATTCATGGGTTTCATTTAATGTTATAAATACACAAACATAAAAGCTGTAATGTATTACGCAGTACTTATTATTGCTTTGACAAGAGAAGTGTTAAATGACTGTATTACTTACTTTGCAGTCATGGAAATGCATTATAGTACTCTTTATATTACTGTGTGTTACTCTCACCCTACACTGAGAGGCACTCCTGAGCAGGAACACATCAGATCAGAGCTTGATTATTCCCCTCTCAGAATTACCCAGTTTAAATGAAACTGAGTTATTACCAATCAGGATAATGTTCAGATCACATCCAGTTAATTTAGCATGTTTATGTAGGAAAGCAGCAAAAGCCTCATTCACTGTAGTGCAGAAACAGCAATGGCTGCAGAAGCCAGACCTGACTGGTATTTTAATACAATGGGAATCAATCACAGTATGCATTACTTGTCAGTGCAGTAGTGATAGAGGATAACTAACTTATAACTAACTTAACCCATAGCATTAACTTTAGGCGAAACCCGAGGTTTCTTCATGCAATTTCACCTGCTCAAAGGCCAATGCTGCATCTATAGAGATGAGTCAGAGGAGGGGTGTATGTGCTGTTTAACAGGGGTACATGTGAGAAAAAGAATATGATGGTGAAATGTTGTTTTTGATTGTGATCCTGCTGTCCAGACACTGTTACACCAGTGTTAAACTGCTCTGTCTGTGTCACAGCCCATAAGCCCTAGTCTGCCTCCACAGCACTGCTGGGCTACAAGTGCCTGCTGTACCCAGGAAGACCATTTGCATAGAGAAGACACTTTGCATTGGCAGCACATGCTTCAGTGCTCTGGGAGTGTTTATAGTCCTGTGAGTTTAACACTTGATGACTGAGAGCTGTCCTTCATGGCAACAGAACCCACAGCAACAATGACTTTTATCACCATCTTCATCTGGGCACTCGCTTTCTGCATTCATGGTAAGGTTTGGGAACATTCAAAAACACCTATTATAATTGTCAATTGAAAAGTTATATAAAATCAACAAAAATATGTTTTTCTGTGATATCAACAGATGGTTTCATATTCATTAAATAATATATGTTGTATGTTGCTAAATACAGGATTTTTGAGGTGTTGTTTCTTCTCCTCAGAGTCTACAGGACAGGTGACTGTGACTCAGACTCCTGCTGGTAAATCTGCTCTCATAGGAGACACTGTCACCCTGAGCTGTAAAACCAACCCTGCAGTGTTTGTTTATAATGGTAAGCACCGCCTAGCCTGGTACCAGCAGAAACCTGGAGAAGCTCCTAAACTCCTGATCTATGATGCAACATCACGTTACTCAGGAATTCCTGATCGATTCAGTGGCAGTGGATCTGGGACTGACTTCACTCTGACCATCAGTGGAGTCCAGACTGAAGATGCAGGAGATTACTACTGTAAGAGTTTACACTCCATCAGTGGCTGGGTGTTCACACAGTGATAGAAAGCCGTACAAAAACCTCCCTCAGTCAGACTGCACAGAGACTGCACTGGGACCGACTGCAGGTGCTGAGGGGGGAGGCACTGACCCGGGACACTGAGGGGTTCTGCTCCAGCACACTGAGCTTCACTGGTTCAGTTATAACTCTCTCACACTCTGTTATCTAATACAGTGAAGCAATGTGCCCCCACTTTTCCCTAGCCCATCATACCCAGTTATATCTGTAAGCCCAGATAATCACTTTTTTCTTCTCTTTTAACTCCAGAGAGCACAGAAAAGCATGAGCGCTCCTCTGAAACATGTGATGTCAGCTGCTGCTTCTTTTCACTCTGCAGTCCCCCAGTTGTGCTCACACAGATACTGAGTCAGAGGAGGACTCTTCATGTGCAGCTTCAACAAGCAGTTGAAGCAGTGAAACACAACTGGCCACAAGGGGGTGCTGAAGTGCAGTGAGACATTGTCATGCTGCCGACTTATTACCCTCGTCTCTGCGCAGCACTTTGAGGGGCTTCTGAAAGAACCTGAAGAAATGGGAGCTTGAGATATTACTCTTACAAGATAATTAAAACAGAAAAATAAATAATCAATGAATTTTCTTCAAACAATCCTTTCACAAATAGTTTAAATCCCTTTCTGTGCCAATCGTTGAATGCAGACTCATGGAAAAGGGAAGCAAAACAATGCTTTTCAGCAGTAGAGTAGAGCAGAGAGGAGGACTGAAGCCCAAAGTGCATCCTGAACTGAACCCATATTGTGAGTGACTGCTTCACCACAGGATTCTTACAGCTTTAGGGATTGGTGAGGGCCAATGAGCCACATATAAGCCCAGACAGGCGGGGTGAGCAGCATGATCTGGCCTCCATAGTCACCCATGAAGGTCCTGTGTGCTGTGAGGGAAAGCTTTTACACAATAAAATGCAGTGAATGTTAGCAGACCAGTAGTAATGCTGGAAGATAGGTAAAGCTAACTCCTGGGTCTGAATAGAAAAACCTCACATATATACAGGGATGTTTCCCATTCTAAATGCATGTAGAGAAAACAGAGTCAATATTATGACTGACATATGATCATTGATTTGGAGAAATTAACCTTGGTTTGGGTTCAGTTAGTATCTGCAGGGTTTAGCAGGTTTATGTAAGGTGAAGGGAATGCTGGGTAGTGAGGTGGCTGGATCAGACACAGATCATCATGGGTCTGATACAGAGAGGAGGAGATCCCACCCTCCCTGTGCCACTGCCCTGTTCTGTTACACATTATCTGCTTATTCCACATTCATTCTTATTATCACTGTTACTGTGATTGATGTTATGTCAGCTGGTTTCTTAGCTGTTTTGTTTTTGTTGTTATTGTTTTTACTTTCGTATTTCACTGTCATGTGCTTGTGTTTATGTTTTCCTCATGTGTTTTCCTCAGCTTTGAGCAAATTATATGGCAAGCAAATATAAGACAGGAGAAAGTCCAACTTCACCTGGGCCCATCTCAAACGACTGTACTGTCCTCTCTTTGTACCAGACACAACATCAATCAGATGCAACATCATCATGTGAATGAAAGTCACTTAATTACTTGTTTGCAACTAACCAAACCATTATTGACTTACCTAACGACAAGGCAAAACAAGCACTTTTGGTTTTTATGCAAGATACCATTTCAAGGTACCCCTTAACTCTGTCACAACAATACCCAGGATAATGCAATGTTTTAGCTGAGCTACAAGCAAAGTGTATGTTGTGCAGAACTGGCTATATTAAAAGAATAAATTCCATTATTTAATTTGCAAACTTCCAACCTTTGAGGACTTCTCTGAGAATATACTTATTTTTTGGAGCACAGTCCAAATCTCACTCAGCTGCTTTTAATATGCACTGATTTAACTGACCAGAATTACAGGCCAGAGATGTCAAGCTTGATGATATAATTCAGTACATTCTGTCCCAGAGTCCCTCAAAGCTAAATAAACGTTTATTGTTGATTCACAAATTTAGGAAGAAAAACAGTCCCAGCAGCTAGGAAGTACGTGGTCATTCATAATGATTTCTGTCTGTCCTTTATGTTCAATTCTGCATCAGTTGTCAGTGTTCTACATTTGAACTTCCTTACCATTGTGACATCATCACGGAATGCCATTTTATTCATATTTAAATAAACAAAAGCATTTATGAAATAAATAATCACATAGATGATAAATTAGTTGATAAATTGTGAAATAATTCAACAAATGATACTCAAACCATTAAGATAAAATATTTCAGCATACTGATTTGCACAAGACCATTATCATGTTTAAATGTTACTTCATAATGATGCAGTAATGAATTATTTGAGCTTTATTTAATAAAAAGACATTTTATTTACAAATGGCTTGTGAGAGCAACCTGTTTTAATTCATAATGCAACTTTGATTTTTCATAATGTCACTTTTATCACAATTACTTGTGAAGTGCAATTAATTCAGAATGGAAACATTGGCACCCTATGGCAAAACAAGTTTGCACCAACATTGGCCATTCTTATATACAATATGACAATCTTACTTGAGTTAGGCTACATAGCTAGCTTGCTATAGTAAGGTTAAACATTAAAACTTAAAAATACAGAGACATTGTATTTGAGGAAAAGCTTTAGGTATCTACTTACAGGTCTGAAGGATGAAACTCTCTAAGAAAATAGTTGAACACAATGTTGTCCTCTACTGCTCCAAGTGACTGGTAAATTTTGGTATGATACAGGGTCAATCGATGACAAGTCCAAATAACAAATTAATTGATAGTTGTTTGCATTTTAAGAACATTCCTAATGTGACATCATAGAGGCTGAAATACTGAAAATTCTAAACCACTTGAACTTACTACTCTTGCTGGGAAACAGAATGATGTGAATTCTGTCCAATTCTATGTTATAAATTTAAAAAATAAAATGTTTTAAACAACAGTAAGATTTCACAGTGCTGACCAAGCAAGAGTTTTATAAGAGACAAAAAAATGGATGTGTCATTTAGGCAGTTTTAAAAAAAATGGAGTCATGTATATAAACATATATAAAGCAAATCTATAAAGCATCTATAAGGCAATCTATCTATAAAGCAAAACTCTATAAATGGGGGGGAGGGGACTACAAAAGAAGAACATACTCAAACACAAGTTTAAACTCAACAACATCACAACCAGGTCAAACAGCCACACATAACCTCAAAGTCTAATGTGAAAGTCCCCCTTCAGCCTCTCAGGCTGTGCTAAAATAGAAGGCCTAATTGAAGGCAAGTGCTCACAGCTGAGTTGATTAGAAATCACTCTCAGGTGAGGCTGTCTGTTCATGAGGCCTCTGCTGCTGCAGCTCCAGTTAACTCTCCAGGCTGAGGGAGGGAACCAGGAGACTGACAGCAGTACAGTGGGAGGAGCTGAGGAGCTTGCTCCTCCCTCCACCTCTCCCAGCGCCACAGTGCAGAGCCACTTCCACACTTGTTCCATACCCCTCTGGTGATACCCTGTCCTTGTTGACTACGATGGAGAGAGCAGCAGAATCCTCTTTCACTACAGTGGAAAAACAGCAATGGCTGCAGTAGTCAGCCATGTCTGGTCCTTCAGTGTCATGGGAAACAATCAGAGTATGGATTATGTGTGAGTGCAGCAGTGATAGGACATAAATAACTCATACCATGAACATGAGGCAAAATCCAACGTTTCAAAGTGTTAAAATCTAATTGTGCAATTTCACTGCCTCAAAGGTTTACACTGCACTGTTTAACAGGGGTACATGTGAGAAAAAGAATATGATGGCAAATGTGAATGATGTTGGATTGGATTGTGGTTCTGCTGTCCAGACACTGTTACACCAGTGTTAAACTGCTCTGTCTGTGTCACAGCCCATTAGCCCTAGTCTGCCTCCACAGCACTGCTGGGCTACAAGTGCCTGCTGTACCCAGGAAGACCATTTGCATAGAGAAGACACTTTGCATTGGCAGCACATGCTTCAGTGCTCTGGGAGTGTTTATAGTCCTGTGAGTTTAACACTTGATGACTGAGAGCTGTCCTTCATGGCAACAGAACCCACAGCAACAATGACTTGTATCACCATCTTCATCTGGGCACTCGCTTTCTGCATTCAGGGTGAGATTCATGAAAAATAGAAATGTTGTCTTCTAGTTTAATAAAATTGAGGTATTGAGCTTAAAGTAACTGTATTAAATAACTGTATTAAATAACTGTCTGGGCAATAGTGTGACAGTCTAATGTGCATATGGATAATATAAATGTGTTTTCATTCTTCCCTTCAGAATGCACAGGACAGGTGACTGTGACTCAGACTCCTGCTGGTAAATCTGCTCTCACAGGACACACTGTCACCCTGAGCTGTAGAACCAACCCTGCAGTTTCTAAAGACAGTTATGGTGAAAGTATGGCCTGGTATCAGCAGAAACCTGGAGAAGCTCCTAAACTCCTGATCTATGCTGCAACAACGCGTAACTCAGGGATTCCTGATCGATTCAGTGGCAGTGGATCTGGGACTGACTTCACTCTGACCATCAGTGGAGTCCAGGCTGAAGATGCAGGAGATTACTACTGTCAGAGTGAACACTGGATCAGCAGTAGCTGGGTGTTCACACAGTGATAGAGAGCCGTACAAAAACCTCCCTCAGTCAGACTGCACAGAGACTGCACTGCTGCAGCTGGGACCTACTGCAGGTGCTGAGGGGGGAGGCACTGACCCGGGACACTGAGGGGTTCTGCTCCAGCACACTGAGCTTCTGAGGTTCAGTAAACTCTCATACATCTAATTCACATTAAATACACAAATATACTGAGATTGAATTTTAGTTAGGATATCTGAGTCTTGAGAGGACAGTTATTTTCAATTCAACACAGGGGGCAGTTGCACTCTCTGGTGCCCTTTTGCTTAAAAAATGCCACAGAAGTGCCCTCTGGGTGCCCCTGTGCATGAGAAAACATGATGAAGTGCCCTATAGAGCTGCCCTATGAATGAGAAAATGTGATAAAATGTCCTCTAAAGTGCCCTTTCAGTGGAGAAAAGGTGATAAAGCGCCCTCTTGAGTTGCCCTATGTATGAGAAAATGTAATAAAATATAACTTTATCATTTGTGTGTTAACTTTATAATCCTCTTATCACTTCTGCCTTGTGTCATGGGAATTGTGTCTTCCCTGGTTATATAGCGCTGAGTTTATTTTATATTAGACTCACATCTTTGCTTATTGATATAATACCTTACTCACTGGGCAGTATCGGGTTTATTTGTATGTATTTGTTCCTTTTTTCAATATCAGTGTCACAAATCAGGCAAGGACTCAAGTGAAGACGAAACCAGGACAGGTTCAAAAAGGGTGATTATTTCTTAAGTAAAAATCACAAAACCAGAATCATAGTCGGGGTACAGGCAGAGTCAAAGCTCGAAGTCAGAGGGAAACAATCCAAAACAACAGGCAACAAGGTAAAGTCAACAAACAGGCAGAGAATTAAAAACAGGCAGGAACAAGACAGGAAAAGCACTGACACAATCTGGCAAAGAACACAGGAAGAGGCAGGGTGTAAGTAGGCAGAATAATGAGGAGAAATGGGAACAGGTGAGCAGGCAGGCAGGTGAATCTTGTCAGGTGATGAGAGCAGGGGGAGCAGGGGGCGGGGCTGACACACAGGGAAACTGAAAACGAAAGCATGTGGCAGACACGGACAGGGAAAAACAAACACAAACCTCGGCTAAGAGGCCGGCGTACTGAAAATTCAGCCCTAAGAAAATACCGAAACATATTTTCATTCTCACTGGCACATTTATGGGAACATCAATCGGGGGATTAGCTCAAATGGTAGAGCGCTCGCTTAGCATGCGAGAGGTAGTGGGATCGATGCCTGCATCCTCCAAGCATCAGCTTACAGGGGTAGCCTGTAGCATAGTGGCTAAGATAAATGATCAAGACCCCTGAGGTCCAGCACTTTAACCTCCATCACTGTCAGGCCCCTAACCCCACATTGCTCCCAGGGGGGACTGGCCCCTGGTCATCCTATTTAACTGCAAGTTGCTTTGGATAAAAGCATCAGCTAAATGACTATAATGTAATATCAAGGATTGATAAGCAAAATCAATTACGTTTACAAATGTAATATACTCTAGAATATTACATTTTCTTTGGCTGCAGCTAGCTGTTGCGGCAGTTGATACTTCTAAAGAAACCGGTGATGGGTGATTGAGAGCTGTTCTGGCTACAGAAGATAATCCAATTATCACACCTACTGTATCCAACCACATGAACTACCCTCACTAGACCAGTGATGGTATGATTGATGCTTATTTAATTATCGTCTAATCCTGATCAAAGCCATGTATCTGTATAAAGAAGGCTTCACTGAGGGTTTAGGGTTCATTTGGACTCTGCTGAACCCAAAGTGCGTTTCATGTATTTCTGACAACTGTCTTTCCTGTAAATGAAGAAATCTTTTCAAAGAAGATCAGAATTGCGCCTTTTTTTCCTTATACTTATGAAAAGCCAACGAGCCCCAAAAATGAGCTCAGAAGTGAATCTGCACCTCACTTATACAGCCAGTGCAGATGCAGTCATAGTGCTCTCCCTTTTAAGCAGCAGGGTCTTCTAAACCACCCTGCAATGTCATGATTGTAATTTCTGTAAATGTTAATGTGTGAAGTGAACTGTGACTCTATGTCAAACCAGAGCGAATGACACCTCTGCTGCTGTCCTGGTGCTGCTGTTGAACTCTCTCTCTGTCACAGCCCACAGTCTCCAGTCCACAGCACTGCTGGGCTACAAGTGTCTGCTGTACCCAGGAAGACCATTTGCATAGAGAAGACACTTTGCATTGGCAGCACATGCTTCAGTGCTCTGGGAGTGTTTATAGTCCTGTGAGTTTAACACTTGATGACTGAGAGCTGTCCTTCATGGCAACAGAACCCACAGCAACAATGACTTTTATCACCATCTTCATCTGGGCACTCACTTTCTGCAGTCAGGGTGAGATTCAAATTTTTTTTGTTGCATTTTCATGCTATTTTCATTTAGATGTCATGTAAAATGAAAAATGACCTTTCACTGAGAAATATTTATCCATGTGAAAGCCACAGGTTAATTCAGTAGGTGATATTCAGTATGTATGTGATGTGGTTATAGTAGGATAATGTGGTTGTTTGTTGATTCCTCTCTTCAGAATGCACAGGACAGGTGACATTGACTCAGACTCCTGCTGTGAAAACTGCAGTTCCAGGAGAGACGATCACTCTGAGCTGTAAACCCAGCCCTGAAGTATATTACAGCACTAACAAAGGAAACTATGTTTTTAACTGGTATCAACAGAAAGCTAAAGACAGCATTAAACTCCTGATCTACTTAACAGATCAGCGTAGCTCAGGGATTCCTGCCCGCTTCACTGGCAGTAGAGCTTATTATGGGAGTGAGTTCACTCTGACCATCAGTGGAGTCCAGGCTGAAGATGCAGGAGATTACTACTGTCAGAGTTTACACTACATCAGCAGTAGCTGGGTGTTCACACAGTGATAGAGAGCCGTACAAAAACCTCCCTCAGTCAGACTGCACAGAGACTGCACTGCTGCAGCTGGGACCTACTGCAGGTGCTGAGGGGGGAGGCACTGACCCGGGACACTGAGGGGTTCAATGGGTCAATAAACTCTCATGCAACTAATAAAAATATATAGACTGAATTTAAGGTCAGGATATCCAAGCCTTGAGAGGGAATGACAGTTATTTCAAATTGAAATGACAATGTATACAATTCAAATCTGCCCGATCAATCAGTGAAATGCCATTTTATATTATATTATAATATTTTGAATGTATTGTAGTTGTACATCACGTATCTGTGGAAAGCAACAGTGAACTCTCTGTCCAGGACAGTCCAGTTTCCTTCAACACACATTATACAAGCTGCCATTACATATACTGACCACAAGATGGAGACTCTGCATATCCATATTCATCTACCCTGTCATAACAGTGGAGTGGAGAATACACTTTGGTATCTGAGTCAGTCCTGACTGAGTCCCACAGCCCCACAGAGAATTACATAACTGCCCATAGTGCTAATCAGAGATGGAGGCTCTCTCTTCATTTTGGGAGGGACTGACAGGGCATTGGAGTTTGAAAATGCAGATAGCTCTGTGACAGATTTATGTATTTATCAATACCATCATACCACAGCAACTGGTGGAGAAGCTGGCTGTGGATACTGCCACCTGTAACTGGACCCTGGACTTCCTGACACAAAGGCAGCAGACAGTCAGAGTCTGCAGCCACACATCAGGTACCACCTCAGTGAGCACAGGCTCACCCCAGGGCTGCGTCCTGAGCCCCCTGCTGTTCACCCTGCTGACCCACGACTGTACTGCCAGATTCAGCAACAACCACATCATCAAGTTCGCTGATGACACGACAGTTGTGGGTCTCATCAGCAAAGGTGATGAGTCAGCATACAGGATGGAGGTGGAGCAGCTGACAGCGTGGTGCAACAGACAAAACCTCTCCCTGAATGTTAACAAGACCAAGGAGATGGTCATCGACTTCAGGAAGGCCAGCACGGACCACCACCCCTGCTGACCGTAGATGGCGCGATTGTGGAGAGGGTTGGTAGCATCAATTTCCTGGGAGCGTACATGGCGAACGACCTGACCTCAACCACCAGCACCATGGCCATCGCCAAGAAGGCCCAACAGGCCAGTGTCCCCATTCCAGCCCTCACCACCTTCTCCAGGGGCACCATTGAAAGTGTTCTGACCTATTGTATCACTGCCTGGTTCTGAAAGTGCAAAACCTCCAAACAGAAACAGCTGAGCAGGACAGTGAGAACAGCTGGGAAGGTCGTTGGTGTCCCTCTCCCCTCCCTGCTGGAGATCTTCAACCAGCGCTGCACCCACAGAGCCTCCAGCATCACCAAGGACCCGACCACCCCTCCCACAGCCTGTTTCCCCTCCTGCCATCTGGGAAGAGGTACTGAAGTATCCGTACCAGGACCAGCAGGTTTCTAAACAGTTTCATACACCAGGCTGTGAGGATCATAAACATTCTTGCACCCCCCTCCACCACTAAACCATTAACTCCCCATAGTATCAGACACTTCTCTCCACTAGTGCAATTTTCACACTGCACATTGCACTTTTTGTATAGACTAAGGTAATTTACAGTATATGCTGCTATTCCCCTCCAGATATACTGCTATTTTCTTTTTTTCTTCGATGCACCATGTGTAATGGGTTGTATTGTGTGTATGTATTGTGTGTATTGTGTATAGCTGTATGTTGTTGTGCTTATTGTAATTTTTTATATTTTATACAAATCTTTTCATGAAAGCTCTTTTAATTCTCTATTTTAATTTATGTACACTGTTGCCCAAGGAGGAACGATATTTCATTCTTGATTGAATGTAAGTGCAAGAAAAATGACAATAAATAAATTTTGTATTTTGAATCACTGTTCTTCTCCTCAAGACAACCGTGGTACAGTTTTGCAAAACATCTTGCTCTCTGCACAGTCTCTTCTACTTGCCCCAGTACTTTTCCACCAGATGCGCACATAAGTTTGGACAGGGTCATCTTTAGCAAAACAATTCATTTATATTACGTGCACTTAACCCTTTATACCCTCTTCATGCTGAGGCCCCTCCCAATATGTTACTCTGTTACATGCAGGCCGGAAGAGGGAGTGCTATGCAGTCTCTGTGGTGCAGTAGGTCTTGTGCGTTTGGCTGTTAACTGAAAGGTTGGTGGTTTGAGCCCACCCAGGGATGGAAGAACTTTCTCTCCTTCCTTATTGTAGAACTTTGTCGAGGCTCTTGGCCATCACGTATGACCTCTCAATCATGCACCAACTGTCGTTCCCCCAGAGACCAGCTGAAAAGAACTTCCTCACCAAAGCCATTCAACTCCAGCTCCTGAACAGTCGTTTGGAGTTTGTGTCTCAGTGCCGAATTGTCTTGAAGAGCTTCGCGGCAGGGACAGGGAGGTAAACTCAGTGGAGAAAGCAGGCGTTTCTGGCTGTTGTGTGGGGGTCGAACAGCATGGGGAGAAATGCCCATCCCCTGCCAATCCTTCAGCCCATTCACAAAGGTGAAAAAATATTTTTGTATGAGTGCTCAATTCATGCTCTGTGTCTGCTGCATTGTTGGGCTTTTCAGTGCTTCATTTAAGGCATCGCTTGGATCAAGCTGCCAAACATCTGGTTCCGCAAAGCTAAATAAGCTGCTCATCGGAAGCAATGCAGAAGCACTGCCACTAGAGGGCTGACTTTAAAAGAAGCACAAGTCCTGGACCGCACCTGGAGGCACTGGAGAGACACTGAGGGGTTCTGCTCCAGCACACTGAGCATCAGTGGTTCAACAATAACTCTCAGATAATCTCTCATCTAATACACTGAGCATTGTCTGTACATGCAATAGTTTTAAAATCCCATGGATAAATAAGAGTGGTTATATGAAAAACCTCTATTAAATAATAGCATTTATGTTTAGTATTCATGTTTTAAAGCCACTCAGTCTACAGTCGTTCTATTCGATGTCACACAAGCTGCCATTACATACAGACCACCACTATTGCCCCAAATGTCATGACATAACAATAGCAAAGTGGAAGCTATAGTTCGGTATCAAATCCTGACCTGGCCAGTGCTAATCAGAGCTGGTCTGCACCAATGAGATGGCCCTGAAAATATTACTGGTGTTACAAACTGGGACAGATTAACAATATGATAAAACCTGATTAAAAAAGAGCAACATGGCACTGCCCTTTATTTCATATGTCAGTGATAAGAGAGATGAAAGGGATATGTGCACACATCTTCATTCAAATAGATATAGTTTTCATTCTCTGACATTAAAAGCTTTAACTCTGTTAGACAGAATCTGGAACTCTTTCATGGAAACGTGAACATGTGGAACCACCGTCTGTCTGGATGTCCCACCGGTGGTTCAATAGGAAGAGGTGGTCACCTTATTTATTAAGTTTTTAAGAGGTTTAAAGATGTCATTTAAAAACTCCTGTAATTAATGAAAATGATGGTTTCTGGAACACTTTGAATGGGAACAGCAGCATTTGGCAGCACAGAGTTAGTCATGTGTTTGTGCTGACCCATTGATGGGGCACTGGGACTTTGACCCTGGTCTGTCTCTGGAGACGTTAAACTGCTCTGTCTCTGTCACAGCCCATAAGCCCTAGTCTGCCTCCACAGCACTGCTGGGCTACAAGTGCCTGCTGTACCCAGGAAGACCATTTGCAGAGAAGACACTTTGCATTGGCAGCACATGCTTCAGTGCTCTGGGAGTGTTTATAGTCCTGTGAGTTTAACACTTGATGACTGAGAGCTGTCCTTCATGGCAACAGAACCCACAGCAACAATGACTTTTATCACCATCTTCATCTGGGCACTCGCTTTCTGCATTCAGGGTGAGACTTTTCATTAAAAAATATTTAAATAGATATATATTTTGATTTAAATCAAATTTAAGTATAAATGTGAAATTAAATATGAAATAACTGTCAGGGCATATGGTATACATTCTAATGTGCTATAAAATGTTTTAATATGCTATTTTTATTCTTCTCTTCAGAATCACAGGACAGGTGACTGTGACTCAGACTCCTGCTGGTAAATCTGCTCTCATAGGAGACACTGTCACCCTGAGCTGTAGAACCAGCACTGCTGTATATGGTGCTCAGTAACCATTTCCACTGGTACCAGCAGAAACCTGGAGAAGCTCCTAAACTCCTGATAAACTGTAAATCAGCGTATCTGGATTCCTGATCGATTCAGTGGCAGTGGATCTGGGACTGACTTCACTCTGACCATCAGTGGAGTCCAGGCTGAAGATGCAGGAGATTACTACTGTCAGAGTTACCACTACATCAGCAGCACAAATATATTCACACAGTGATAGAGAGCCGTACAAAAACCTCCCTCAGTCAGACTGCACAGAGACTGCACTGCTGCAGCTGGGACCTACTGCAGGTGCTGAGGGGGCAGGCACTGACCCGGGACACTGCTGTTCTGCCAGCAGGGCTCTAGGGGGCAATAGAGAGCTACAGACCTGGATATAAACCTCTCTGAGCTGAAGAGGAGCTTCTCTGTGTCACACACAGAACCAACATCAGAGCTGCTACTGCTGAACCACACACTTCTGTACCACAACATCACTTATTTTATGTGCAAAGAGAATTCACACTGACACAGAGATGAGAAGATTAACATTAGAAATGAATAACTGTATCATTTTATACCTGGAATTCACAATGAGGGCTTGAGAGTGAAAGGGTCAGATTATGTCAGTCACCTTTAATGTGTGAATCAACACAATAAGTAGTGATGAAAGCACAGATGAATAGTCACACACAACACACACACACACACACACACACACAGAATGTAGTGCATAGTTAACCATGTCCTATCTCTATATTATAACTTTCTGATGATGTCTTATCTCTGTAATATACTGATCATACATTGAATAAACTTTTTACAGAGTATGTTATTGAAACAAAATATGTCATTCATTTCAGTTAAACAAAAAACATTTGATAAAATTATAGACCTGTTTGCAGTTTAACTTCAAATAAGAGCTTTTACATTCTGTGCTGGGGGTAAAATTATTTTGGGGAGGAGAGGACAGCCCCAGCCAGTCCTGTGCTATGGCTCTGTGCTGGGGGGAAGCTCTGTGCTGGGGAGGGAGCTCTGTGCTGGGGAGGAGAGCTCTGTGCTGGGGAGAGCTCTGTGCTGGGGAGGAGCTCTGTGCTGGGGGGAGGGAGAGCTCTGTGCTCTGTGCTGGGGAGGGAGCTCTGTGCTGGGGAGTGCTGGGGAGGAGCTCTGTGCTGGGACAGCTCTGTGAGTTTCATAGAAGATGAAGACAAAACAACCTCCATTTCCCTGATTTTATTTATTACACTAACAGTGTCAATAGATGAGGGAAATTCATGCTGAAGTTTCCATTTAGAGATGGATAGAGAGTAAAATCACTAAGCTGTAAGCAGTGCTTGCTGCTTTCAGAGCAGATGTGAGAGTGTGAGTTCATTCAGCTGTGAAATCTCTAATCTGAGCATCATGCAAATGCAGGTCCCTGGTACAACCACCTCCCTTTCCCCTTCATCGTCACTACAGAGCTAAAGCCTCCACCTCCTCATCTTCAGTGCACATATGAGGCCAGCTGCACACAGCTGTCTCAGTCAGGGCTATTTTGGGCTGAGAAACTGTGAGCTGTTGGGCTGAAAGTCACATTTGCATATTTGGGGTGGGGCCGGCTGCTTCTGCTGTCCCTCAGTGGGACTGATTCTCTCTCAGAATAGAGCAGCACGGTGGCCAGGTGTCTGGCCCGTCCCCAGGGGTTAGTGTGAGCTGTGCGCACATCCTGCTGCACAGAGCTGATCTGAGCACACTGCACACATCACTCCTCCTCTCCTCTGCTGGGAAACTGCTGCTCTTTCACTGATCCCAGATCAGTTACCCCTCACACAGTCTCTGATCACCACCTTCTACTTTCTACAGTGTGTGAGACTCCTATAAAAGTCAGGCCAGCATGAAATGGTCTTGGAACACTGACTGAAAATTTATAGTGATTATGACTTCATTACAAAAATGATATACATCTATATCATTTTTATGATTTTTAAAAGAATATATTTCATACTAAAAACATGGACATGATTCATTTGGACTAAGGTCACATGGTTTACACCCAGTGCACACTTGGCAAAGAAATTAATATCTACCAGAGAACCAAAGTTCACTTTTTATAATAAAAATCAGGACAACAAATGATTTGTTCAAAGAGTCTTTATTATGTAAAGAATTCAAATCACTCAGCTTTTGCCAAAATCACAGAAAGCAGCACACATGAGAACACACATGAGTATATTTGGAGATGAACACAAGCAGAGCACATGTAAGATGTGGGTGCTGGAGGAAGGATTGACACACAGGCCAGTGTGACAGCAGTGGGGCAGTAAGAAGCAGAGAGGCAGAGTACAGAACAAGGTAAAAACAGTGTAATCAGAGTGTGAGAGCTGGGCCTCTGCCCGGCCTACTCAGAACAGTCGGCTGGCCTCAGTGTCTGAGGGACGGCGGACTGTGAGCCCTGTGTGGCCTCACAGGTCAGTGACCCCGCCTTCTTCCACTCGTCCGCACTGAGAGTCAGGAGCTGCTCCAGCTGTACAGCCCGTCCTTCTCCAGGACCCCGCGCCCCCGGCCACACCCGAGCTCCAGCTGCTACCGTCCACTTTCCAGTGCAGCTTCCAGTCTGAGGGAAGCCCTTGTTGGCCAGACACAGCAGTGTGGCCTTTCCTGATTCAGCTCCACACTGGAGGGGGCAGGACTGTGAGGGTGGGAACTGTGTCACCTGGGAGACACAGCACAGGTGTGAGGTCACAGAGTGGACACAGCAGCATGAGCCAATCAGAGCGTTCACACAGTAAGAGCTGAATGTCAAACTCAACACATCAGCACAACATGTGACTGTACTTTACACTGAAAGCTTTGTGAAGCACAAGAGGGACTGTTCCTCAGTGCTAAGCAAGGCAACATTTTACACCTCTTTCACAACCAGAGCCGTTTCATTAAATTATATTCATCATCATGCAATTATTAAATGACTTACATATTAAAATATAGGTAACACCACTGTAAAATATAATTGCTTGATTTATAAAAGGACTGCAAATTAACCAATCATATTATTCATTAAAATTTCATGAAAGTCGTCGTATTAAATTCGTATTTTATTCAAAGTTTGAAAATGTATCTATCCAAGCTGTATAAAGTGAACTATACATTTAAGAGATCATGAAAACTAAACGACATAACATAATTTATCAAGGAATAAAATTAGAATTGACATTGATATCTTACAAATAGCATTGGTTTGGTTGTATCAAAACTGCATTAAATTGTATTGTTTTAATAATACATTTTAATGATATACTTACGGAAAGTATAATGGAGGGATTTAATGTAAAATTTAAACAATTAGAAATAGACATATCTGGCAGTTTCAGTTGAGTTTTGACACACACGAACAATTACAAGAACTTATTAATTTGAACATTACTTAAATAATACATGGAATACTCCATTTAATGGCGCGCTTTTTAAACGAAAGATCATCTGCCATTCGAAAACACATCACAAAACAAACACAGACATTAACAGTTAACTGTGCATCCTTCCAAGCAGTAGTTCATGTTTAAATCAGAAATATGTTGCATTCTGAATTAGAGGGAAATTGTCAAAATAATATCTTTTACGCGCGCATCCGCAGTTACCAGATCTTAGCGGTATCCCAACATGCTGAAATTAGAGTCAGTATTACCAGCTCCGACACCCAAATGGAATGAATTAATTTTTTTTTTTTTTTTTTATAATGTGCGGAACATATATGTGTAGGCTTTGGAAAAGAGCTGTACTTGTTAGAACAAACCTTCATTTAGCAAGTCGACATGATTATCATTTATGCGAACTCAGAAATTAGCCTATGATTGTACATATTATTTTGTAAAGCTTTTCGAATATTCGGGAACATTAAAGAGACACCTTGCTTGCGCTCGGAGAAATGTATTGAGTAGAAATGACTTACTTCCAATTGACAGTTTGGTGCCGCCGCCGAAAGTCCACCACAGTGATACAAACTCATTACACCGCTGTACAAAAACCTCTCGCTCAAGAGAGACAGCTTTCATTTCTCCGCTCTTCAAAATTTGACCCCCGCAACTTTTTACAGTGTATGAGATGTATGTTCTTTCCATGAATTTTGGCATTTAAGAAGTTATTTTTTGGTGAATATACTTTATGCACCCTTATTCTTATGGAGCGAAATAATAACTTTATAATAATGTGTTGCCCATATGCACACGCAAAGTTCACAGTTCCAAAAATTACCGATACGCGTTGTATGAAAACGAATACTAAAATATTTAAAAATGCAGATGTGGATAGATCTGAAAGAAATATTACTTACGTCCAATTGACAGTTTGGTGCCGCCGCCAAAAGTCCACCACAGTGATACAAACTCATTACACCGCTGTACAAAAACCTCTCGCTCAAGAGAGACGCATTTACTTCGCCTGCGTTCATCTTTCACATATCACTCAACTTGCAATTTAAAAATACAAAGCTGTTTTTACGCTGGGTTACATTTCGTTTCAGCAAATATGAGAGTATAGTCTACATATGTCTATGTTAGTATTTTTCTGTTACCCCGTAAGTAAACAAACACGGACAGAAAGAAAGAAACAGTAAGAGTACAATCGCCTTGGTTACTCTTAAATGAAAATGTTACAGCTCTTATAACCTTGAGATATTTCTTACAGAAACAAATCTCGTTTTTTGCCACTTACTGTCGATATTCAGTCTGGTCCCACCACCGAAAGTCCACCACAGTATCCGAGTCTGAATAACTGCTGTTGAAAAACCTTCCTGCGCTGCAGCGACCGATCTGCACCGACAGGCTTCTGTGGGATTGTTACAGCACGTCCCCTGCTGGTCACTTGTACAACTACAACTGAAATATGTCTTGCTGTCCGATGAGAGCATGAAAACTCAGCGCCCCCATCTGCTCCCATATGCCATGGGGATTGTGTCTCCTCAGGTTATACAGCACTGAGTTTATTCTGTATTACACTCACTGCTTTGCTTATAGATACAATACCTTACTCATTGGGTCCTTATTATATTGTTTGTATGTGAATTTTTTTTACTTTTTTCAATATCAGGCCCAAAGAAAATACATAAACATATTTTAATGTTCACTGGAACATTTGAGAGCTGCTGTCTTTTGGCCCTGCTGTCCTGGAACCAGAAAATAAACAGTGGAGAGTGCACAAACCGTGTGTGTTATAAAGTGCAGACATCTCACATCACAGCCTCTCAGACCAGAGTCAATATGAATATCATCTCAAATACAGCTACAATACAACACACAATTCACCTCTGAGCTCAAGAAAATGATTGACTCTACTCTGAGTGATTATGTATTGATATGAAACACTTCAATGTAAAGTCATATTGATTCTGTGGAATATTATAATCAGTGAAACACAAATCTTGTGTCTCAGTGTCCCTGGCTGTTGTGCAGGAGGTGCAGAGAAGGCTACTCCTCTTTGGCTGCAGTCAGAGCTTCCTGCTGCTGCCCACAGCCCTGGAAGCATTCAGGACCATGGACAGCCACAAGGTTACCCAGAGAGGTGAGGGTATGGAGAGAGTTTTACAGGGGGAGAGACCTAGAGGCCCATGGGTGCTTTTGTTACTTTTTTAGCCCTCCTCAGCTCAGAGATGGAAGACTGAGGCTTCATGAAACCCAAAATGGGAGGAGCTATCCTATGATCACTGATGGCAACCAATCATTACATACTGCTGTGTAGTAACATACCTAAACGTACCTGAATCACAAAAAATAATGGGATCATAAAAAAAAAAGAAAGTATTTTGTAGTAACGAAATCACAGTTAAAATGGATCAACACATGAAACAGTTCCGTGAAAAAGTTTTTGCCTCCATTCCTCTTTTTTTGCATATTTCTCTCACTGAATGGTTTCAGATAATCAAATAAAATATATCATGAGACAAGGAAACCCAAACAAACATAAAACATAGCTTTTACATCCTTACTTCATTAATTCAATCAAGAAAGTCACCAATTACCCATGTTGGCCCTGTGAAAAAGTAATTGCCCCCTTTGTTTTTAAACAAATAAATCAATATATTTGTCATTGAAAATTAGATTGAGGTGACTGGACACAGCCAGTCTTGATTGCAACCAATTCTTGAGTTTAGAAAGGATGTATATGTTGAACCGAACCATCAGAAAGAAGTATTTCTACAGGCACACTATGCCATGATCAAAGGAGCTCCCAGAACAACTGAGGATAAAAGCTGTGGAGCCAAACCAGTCTGGAAAAGGTTACAGAGTCATTTCTATGGCATTTGTCAAAACCCGAGGTTTCTTCATGTAATTTCACCTGCTCAAAGGCCAATGCTGCATCTATAGAGATGAGTCAGAGGAGGGTTGTATGTGCTGTTTAACAGGGGTACATGTGAGAAAAACAATATGATGGCAAAATGTGAATGATGTTGGGTTGGATTGTGGTTCTGCTGTCCAGACACTGTTACACCAGTGTTAAACTGCTCTGTCTGTGTCACAGCCCATAAGCCCTAGTCTGCCTCCACAGCACTGCTGGGCTACAAGTGCCTGCTGTACCCAGGAAGACCATTTGCATAGAGAAGACACTTTGCATTGGCAGCACATGCTTCAGTGCTCTGGGAGTGTTTATAGTCCTGTGAGTTTAACACTTGATGACTGAGAGCTGTCCTTCATGGCAACAGAACCCACAGCAAAAATGACTTTTATCACCATCTTCATCTGGGCACTCGCCTTCTGCATTCAGGGTGAGATTTATAAAGCAATCAAATACATGTGTGAATATACTGTCTATTGGTTATATATATATATATATTTTTGATTAGATTCATAAAAATATACTTATTCATGTATTGTTTCTAATGTGTGTTGTTTTCGTTTTCTTCTCTTCAGATTCTACAGGACAGGTGACTGTGACTCAGACTCCTGCTGGTAAATCTGCTCTCATAGGAGACACTGTCACCCTGAGCTGTAAAACCAGCCCACCAGTTTATATTCAGGGTGGTCATTACCCTTTTCTCTGGTACCAGCAGAAACCTGGAGAAGCTCCTAAACTCCTGATTTACCACACAAATCAACGGCATTCAGGGATTCCAGCTAGATTCAGTGGCAGTGGATCTTGGACTGACTTCACTCTGACCATCAGTGGAGTCCAGGCTGAAGATGCAGGAGATTACTACTGTCAGAGTGTACACCACATCAGCAGTAGCTGGGTGTTCACACAGTGATAGAGAGCCGTACAAAAACCTCCCTCAGTCAGACTGCACAGAGACTGCACTGCTGCAGCTGGGACCTACTGCAGGTGCTGAGGGGGGAGGCACTGACCCGGGACACTGAGGGGTTCTGCTCTAGCACACTGAGCTTCAGTGGTTCAGTTATAACTCTCTCACACTCTGTAATCTAATACAGTGAAGCAATGTGCCCCCACTTTTCCCCAGCCCATAATACCCAGTTATATCTGTAAGCCCAGGTAATCACTTTTACCTTCTCCGTTAACTCCAGAGAGCACAGAAAAGCATGAGCGCTCCTCTGAAACATGTGATGTCAGCTGCTGCTTCTTTTCACTCTGCAGTCCCCCAGTTGTGCTCACACAGATACTGAGTCAGAGGAGGACTCTTGATGTGCAGCTTCAACAAGCAGACTGTAGGAAACACAACTGGCCACAAGGGGGTGCTGATGTGCAGTGAGACATTGTCATGCTACTGACTTATTACCTCCATCTCTGGGCAGCACTTTGAGGGGCTTCTGAAAGAACCTGAAGAAATGGGAGCTTGAGATATTACTCTAACAAGATAATTAAAACAGAAAAATAAATTATGAATGAATTTTCTTGAACAATCTTTTCAAATAGTTTAAATCCCTTTCTGAATGAAGACTCATGGAAAAGGGAAGCAAAACAATGCTTTTCAGCAGTAGAGTAGCGCAGAGAGGAGGACTGAAGCCCAAAGTGCATCCTGAACTGAACCCATATTGTGAGTGACTGCTTCGCCACAGGATTCTTACAGCTTTAGGGATTGGTGAGGGCCAATGACCCACATATAAGCCCAGACAGGCGGGGTGAGCAGCATGATCTGGCCTCCATAGTCACCCATGAAGGTCCTGTGTGCTGTGAGGGAAAGCTTTTACACAATAAAATTCAGTGAATGTTAGCAGAGCAGTAGTAATGCTGGAAGATAGGTAAAGCTAACTCCTGGGTCTGAATAGAAAAACCTCACATATATACAGGGATGTTTCCCATTCCAAATGCATGTAGAGGAAACAGAGTCAATATTATGACTGACATATGATCATTGATTTGGAGAAATGAACCTTGGTTTGGGTTCAGTTAGTATCTGCAGGGTTTAGCAGGTTTATGTAAGGTGAAGGGAATGCTGGGTAGTGAGGTGGCTGGATCAGACACAGATCATCATGGGTCTGATACAGAGAGGAGGAGATCCCACCCTCCCTGTGCCACTGCCCTGTTCTGTTGCAGAGTGTTGTGTCTGGTACAAAGAGAGGACAGTACAGTCGTTTGAGATGGGGCCAGGTGAAGTTTATTCTCACTGTCTTATATTCTTATTATAATTTGCACAAAGCTGAAAACACATGAGGAAAACACAAACACAAGCACATGACAGTGAAATACGGAAATAAAAACAATAACAACAAAAACAAAGCTGGTCAGCTGGTTTCTTAGCCGGTTTTGTTTTTGTTGTTATTGTTTTTATTTCCATATTTCACTGTCATGTGCTTGTGTTTGTGTTTTCCTCAGCTTTGTGCAAATTATATGGCAAGCAAATATAAGACAGGAGAAAGTACAACTTCACCTGGGCCCATCTCAAACGACTGTACTGTCCTCTCTTTGTACCAGACACAACACTCTGCAACATCATCATGTGAATGAAAGTCACTTAATTACTTGTGTGGAACTAACCAAACCATAATTGACTTACATAACAACAAGGCAAAACAAGCACTTTTGGTTTTTATGTGAAGGTACCATTTCAAGGTACCCCTTAGGTCTGTCACAATAATACCTAGGATAATGCAATGTTTTAGCTGAGCTACAAGCAAAGCGTATATAGTGCAGAACTGGCTATATTAAAAAACTAAATTCCATTATTTAATTTGCAAACTTCCAACCTTTGAGGACTTCTCTGAGAATATACTTATTTTTTGGAGCACAGTCCGAATCTCACTCAGCTGCTTTTAATATGCACTGATTTTACTGACCAGAATTACAGGCCAGAGATGTCAAGCTTGATGATATAATTCAGTACATTCTGTCCCACAGTCCCTCAAAGCTAAATGAATGTTCAGTGTTGATACACAAATTTAGGAAGAAACAGTCCCAGGAGCTAGGAAGTACGTGGTCATTCATAATGATTTCTGTTGTGTAATTTCTGAAGTGTAATTAATTCAGAATGGAAAAATACATAAATTGTTTGATAAAGCACCTTATGGCAAAACAAGTTTGCACCAATATTGACCATTCCCAAATATGATATAACACACTTATTTGAGTTACCCTACATAGCTGGCTGGCTAACAAGCAATATTAAGGTAAAACATTAAAACTCCTGTAATTTCTGTAGCCTACCTGTTAGATCAAGACACAGAACTGATCAATTCATTGTAAAGTAATGACAAAGAGACACTGCATTTGAGGAAAAGCTTTAGGTATCTACTTACAAGTCTGAGGGATGTAACTGTCCAAGAAAACAGTGGAACACAATATTTTCTTCTGCTATACTAAGTGACTGGTACATTTTGGTAAGATATAGTTGCAATCGATGAGAAGTCCAAATGACATATTAATTGATAGCTGTGTGTATTTTAAGAACATTCCTATTGTGACATCATAGAGGCTGAAATACTGAAAATTCTAAACCACTTGAACTTACTACTGTTGCTGGGAAACAGAATGATGTGAATTCTGTCCAATTCTATGGTGTAAATTTAAAAGAGTAAAATATTTTAAATAACGGTTAAGAGTTTACAGTGCTGAACAAGCAAGAGTTTCATAAGAGCACCAACAACAGTCTTACTCTATGATGCAAATTTTGAAAAAAAAAAAAAAAAGAAAAAAGGCTGTGGTATTTAGGCTGTTTTAAAATAATAGTGTTCATATGGGCTATTTAGAAAAATATAATACACATGAATAAAAATGTAAAAGTCTATAGAGGAAGGGACTTTGAATACATGACATCATTTTATGATGAAATATCACTTAACTCATATCTTATAACTTGCATTTTTAAAAACCAACAAAAGTTGATAAAGTGACATCAGATTTTATGGGACTTAATTTCTCTGTGTAGTTCACATAGATGATAACCTCATACATCTGAAAATGTAATACTGATGCAAAAATGCATGAATGATCATATTCTTGAATCTTCCAGCACAGTGGTCTTTATGATGGTACATTATTTGTATATGATTTAATGTCTAGGCCAAATGAGGCAAATTCTGAAAAAAAAGGATGTGTTATTTAGGTTGTTTTAAAATAAATGTGTTCATGTGGACTATTTAGACAAATGTAATACGCATGAATAAAAATGTGAAATTCTCTTGGTAACTAATATAGAAGGAAGTGACATAATGTTGAAATGTATTTTCATTGCTTATTTTCATACATTATATCATTTGATGATGAAATATTATTTATCTCATATCATATAACTTGCTTTTTTACAAAACCAACAAAAGTTGATAAAGGGACATCAAATTTTATGGGACTTATCTTTCATTTCTCTGTGTAGTTCTTAGATGACAAGCATATACATTTGAAAATGTAATACTGATGCAAAAATGTATGAATGACCCTTTTCTTGAATCAAACGTACAGGCTAATAATTCTTGGGGTACAATCCAATGTACTTCAAAAACCCATGAAACTTATGCATGGGTTTAATTTAATGTTATAAATACACATACTGAGAACCTGTAATATTTAACACAGTACTCATTATTGTTTTTGCAAGTAAAGTGTTAAATGACTGTATTACTTACTTTGCAGTAATGGAAATGCATTATAGTACTCTTTATATTACCGTGTGTTGCTCTCACCCTACACTGAGAGGCACTCCTGAGCAGGAACACATCAGATCAGAGCTCGATTATTCCCCTCTCAGAATTACCCAGTTTAAATGAAACTGAGTTATTACCAATCAGGATAATGTTCAGATCACATCCAGTTAATTTAGCATGTTTATGTAGGAAAGCAGCAAAAGCCTCATTCACTGCAGTGCAGAAACAGCAATGGCTGCAGAAGCCAGACCTGACTGGTAATTTAATACAATGGGAATCAATCACAATATGCATTACTTGTCAGTGCAGTAGTGATAGAGGATAACTAACTTATAACTAACTTAACCCATAGCATTAACATTAGGCAAAATCCGAGGTTTCTGCATGCAATTTCACCTGCTCAAAGGCCAATGCTGCATCTATAGAGATGAGTCAGAGGAGGGGTGTATGTGCTGTTTAACAGGGGTACATGTGAGAAAAAGGATATGATGGCAAAATGTGAATGATGTTGTTTTGGATTGTGATCCTGCTGTCCAGACACTGTTACACCAGTGTTAAACTGCTCTGTCTGTGTCACAGCCCATAAGCCCTAGTCTGCCTCCACAGCACTGCTGGGCTACAAGTGCCTGCTGTACCCAGGAAGACCATTTGCATAGAGAATACACTTTGCATTGGCAGCACATGCTTCAGTGCTCTGGGAGTGTTTATAGTCCTGTGAGTTTAACACTTGATGACTGAGAGCTGTCCTTCATGGCAACAGAACCCACAGCAACAATGACTTTTATCACCATCTTCATCTGGGCACTCA
Source organism: Albula goreensis (assembly GCA_022829145.1). Lineage (NCBI taxonomy): Eukaryota > Metazoa > Chordata > Actinopteri > Albuliformes > Albulidae > Albula > Albula goreensis. Next base: position 39,268,298 of record CM040747.1, read on the forward strand.
CTTTCTGCATTCAGGGTAACATTCATAAAACATGTTCAAATTGTTATACTGTCTTCAATTTTAATGGAAGTATAAAAAGTAAATGTATTTGAAAAATATAAAATAACTGCCTGGGCAATAATGTAACATTCTAATGTTACAATGGATGATAGAAGTATTGATATTTTTTATTCTTCCCTTCAGAATCCACAGGACAGGTGACTGTGACTCAGACTCCTGCTGGTAAATCTGCTCTCACAGGAGACACTGTCACCCTGAGCTGTAGAACCAGCACTGCTGTGTATGTTTATAGTGGTAAGCACTGCCTAGCCTGGTTGCAGCAGAAACCTGGAGAAGCTCCTAAACTCCTGATCTATTGGGCAACATCACGTTACTCAGGGATTCCTGATCGATTCAGTGGCAGTGGATCTGGGACTGACTTCACTCTGACCATCAGTGGAGTCCAGGCTGAAGATGCAGGAGATTACTACTGTCAGAGTCACCACAGTAGTGGTGTGTTCACACAGTGGTACAGCCCTATACAAAAACCTCCCTCAGTCAGACTGCACAGAGACTGCACTGCTGCAGCTGGGACCTACTGCAGGTGCTGAGGGGGGAGGCACTGACCCGGTACACTGAGGGGTTCTGCTCCAGCACACTGAGCCTCAGTGATTCAGTTATAACTCTCTCACACTCTGTAATCTAATACAGTGAAGCAATGTGCCCCCACTTTTCCCCAGCCCATAATACCCAGTTTGTCTAGCTGATCACAGTAACCTTCTCTGTTAACTCCAGAGAGCACAGAAAAGCATGAGCGCTCCTCTGAAACATGTGATGTCAGCTGCTGCTTCTTTTCACTCTGCAGTCCCCCAGTTGTGCTCACACAGAAACTGAGTCAGAGGAGGACTCTTCATGTGCAGCTTCAACAAGCAGACTGTGGGAAACACAACTTGCCACAAGGAGGTGCTGAAGTGCAGTGAGACATTGTCATGCTGCTTACTTACTTCCCTCATCTCTGGGCTGTATTTGAACCCTGCATATTGCTTTGTCTGTTGCCAGCTTGTCTTATTGTTTCCCCCTGTTTTGTTCCTGCCTGTTTACCTGCTTGTTAATAAGGTAAACAGGGCAGTGTATGACTTTCCCTGTTTATTTTTGACTTCATTTTCTTGGATTTGTGATTTTGCCTGATTGCTGTGTTTTTCCTTGCCACTGTTGCCTTGGCTTGCTGTGAGGGGGTTTCAGGCCAGAGAAGAATTGTAAAGCTGCTTTGTGACAACTTTTTGCAAAAGGTGCTATGGAACTAAAATTTAATTGCATTAAATTGAACTGAATCATCTACATACTGTTACACAGTGGCAGGTGTTGCCACTAAGTCGGGTGGTGAGTGATAAAGTAAAATTCAACGACAGTTAAACAAAAACTGGCTAAATGCCTTTGATTAACCCCTTTTTGGTGGGAAAAGGGAACACAAAACAAAAAACAAACAGGGTGACAACTCTAACACAGCACAGCCAACCAACGCCCCAAAGTCAAAACCTAAAATCTAATTGTGCAATTTCGCCGTCTCAAAGGTTTACACTGCACTGTTTAACAGGGGTACATGTGAGAAAAAGGATATGATGGCAAAATGTTGGTTTGGATTGTGATCCTGCTGTCCAGACACTGTTACACCAGTGTTAAACTGCTCTGTCTGTGTCACAGCCCATAAGCCCTAGTCTGCCTCCACAGCACTGCTGGGCTACAAGTGCCTGCTGTACCCAGGAAGACCATTTGCATTGAGAAGACACTTTGCATTGGCAGCACATGCTTCAGTGCTCTGGGAGTGTTTATAGTCCTGTGAGTTTAACACTTGATGACTGAGAGCTGTCCTTCATGGCAACAGAACCCACAGCAACAATGACTTTTATCACCATCTTCATCTGGGCACTCGCTTTCTGCAGTCAGGGTTAGTACTCAAATTTCTTTTGTTGCATTTTCATGCTATTTTCATTTTGGTGTCATGTAAATTGAAAAATGACCTGTCACTGAGAAATATTTATCCATGTGAAAGCCACAGGTTAATTCAGTAGATGATATTCAGTATGTATGTGATGTGGTTATAGTAGGATAATGTGGTTGTTTGTTGATTCCTCTCTTCAGAATGCACAGGACAGGTGACATTGACTCAGACTCCTGCTGTGAAAACTGCAGTTCCAGGAGAGACTATCACTCTGAGCTGTAAACCCAGCCCTGAAGTATATTACAACACTTACCATGGAAATTATGTTTTTAACTGGTATCAACAGAAAGCTAAAGACAGCATTAAACTCCTGATCTACTTAACAGATCAGCGTAGCTCAGGGATTCCTGCCCGCTTCACTGGCAGTAGAGCTTATTATGGGAGTGAGTTCACTCTGACCATCAGTGGAGTCCAGGCTGAAGATGCAGGAGATTACTACTGTCAGAGTTTCCATGTAATCAGCAGTAGCTATGTGTTCACACAGTGATAGAGAGCCGTACAAAAACCTCCCTCAGTCAGACTGCACAGAGACTGCACTGCTGCAGCTGGGACCTACTGCAGGTGCTGAGGGGGGAGGCACTGACCCGGGACACTGAGGGCTTCAATGGGTCAATAAACTCTCATGCAACTAATAAAAATATATACTAAGACTGAATTTAAGGTCAGGATAATCAAGCCTTGAGAGGGAATGACAGTTATTTCAAATTGAAATGACAATGTATACAATTCAAATCTGCCCGATCAATCAGTGAAATGCCATTTTGTATTATATTATAATATTTTGAATGTATTGTTGTTGTACATAACATATCTGTGGAAAGCAACAGTGAACTCTCTGTCCAGGACAGTCCAGAGGTCGTTCCTTCAACACACATTATACAAGCTGCCATTACATATACTGACCACAAGATGGAGACTCTGCATATCCATATTCATCTACCCTGTCATAACAGTGGAGTGGAGAATACACTTTGGTATCTGAGGCAGTCCTTACTGAGTCCCACAGCCCCACAGAGAATTACATAACTGCCCATAGTGCTGATCAGAGATGGAGGCTCTCTCTTCATTTTGGGAGGGACTGACAGGGCATTGGAGTTTGAAAATGCAGATTGCTCTTTGACAGATTTATGTATTCATCAATACCATCATACCACAGCAACTGGTGGAGAAGCTGGATGCAGACACTGCCACCTGTAACTGGATCCTGGACTTCCTGACACAAAGGCAGCAGACAGTGAGAGTCTGCAGCCACACATCAGGTACCACCTCAGTGAGCACAGGCTCACCCCAGGGCTGCGTCCTGAGCCCCCTGCTGTTTACCCTGCTGACCCACGACTGTACTGCCAGAGTAAGCAACAACCACATCATCAAGTTCACTGATGACACGACAGTTGTGGGTCTCATCAGCAAAGGTGATGAGTCAGCATACAAGATGGAGGTGGAGCTGCTGACAGCGTGACGCAATAGACACAACCTCTCCCTGAATGTCGAAAAGACCAAGGAGATGGTCATCGACTTCAGGAAGGTCTGCACGGACCACCACCCCTGCTGACTGTAGATGGCGCGATTGTGGTGAGGGTCGGTAGCATCAATTTCCTGGGAGCGAACCACCTGACCTCGACCACCAGCACCATGGCCATCGTCAAGAAGGCCCAACAGGCCAGTCTCCCTATTCCGGCCCTCACCACCTTCTCCAGGGGCACCATTTAAAGTGTTCTGACCTATTGTATCTCTGCCTGGTTCTGAAAGTGCAAAACCTCCAAACAGAAACAGCTGAGCAGGATAGTGGGAACAGCTGGGAAAGTCATTGGTGTCCCTCTCCCCTCCCTGCTGGAGATCTTCAACCAGCGCTGCACCCACAGAGCCTCCAGCATCACCAAGGACCCGACCACCCCTCCCACAGCCTGTTTTCCCTCCTGCCATCTGGGAAGAGGTACAGAAGTATCCGTACCAGGACCACCAGGTTTCTAAACAGCTTCATACGCCAGGCAGTGAGGATCATAAACATTCTTGCACCCCCCTCCACCACTAAACCATTAACTCCCCATAGTACCAGAAACTTCTCTCCACTAGTGCCATTTTCACACTGCACAATGCACTTTTTCCATAGACAAAGGTCATTTACAGTATATGCTGCTATTCCCCTCCAGATATACTGCTACTTTTCTTTTTTCTTCGGTGCACCATGTGTAATGGGTTGTATTGTGTGTATGTATTGTGTGTATTGTGTATTGCTGTATGTTGTTGTGCTTATTGTATTGTTTCATATTTTATACAAATCTTTTTATAAAAGCTCTTTTAATTCTCTATTTTAATTTATGTACACTGTTGCCCAAGGAGGAACGATATTTCATTTTTGATTGAATGTAAGTGCAAGAAAAATGACAATAAATAAATTTTGTATTTTGAATTGCTGTTCTTCTCCTCAAGACAACCGTGGGACAGTTTTGCAAAACATCTTGCTCTCTGCACAATCTCTTCTAGATGCCCCAGTACTTTTCCACCAGATGCACACATAAGTTTGCACAGGGTCATCTTTAGCAAAACAATTCATTTATATTACATGAACTTAACCCTTTCTACCCTCTTCATGCTGAGGCCCCTCCCAATATGTTACTCTGTTAAATGCAGGCTGGAAGAAGGAGTGCAATGTAGTCTCTGTGGTGCAGTAGGTCTAGTGCGTTTGGCTGTTAACTGAAAGGTTGGTGGTTTGAGCCCACCCAGGGATGGAAGAACTTTCTCTCCTTCCTTATTGTAGAACTTTGGTGAGGCTCTTGGCCATCACATGACCCCTCAATCATGTACCGACCATCGTTCCCCCAGAGACCAGCTAAAAAGAGCTTCCTCACCAAAGCCATTCAACTCCAGCTCCTGAACAGTCGTTTGGAGTTTGTGTCTTAGCACCGAATTCTCTTGAAGAAGCTCATGTCCGGGACAAGGGGATGAAGTCAGTAATGAAAACGAGCAGATGCCGTGTTTTGCGGCTGGTGCGGGTATGGGGCTCAAACAGCATGGGGAGAAACGCCCATCTGCTGCCAATCCCTCAGCCCATTCACACCCATCAAAGGTGTGATAAAATATTTTTGTATGAGTACTCAGTTCATGCTCTGTGTCTGTGCTGCATAATTGGGCTTTTCAGTGCTTAATTTAAGGCATCGCTTGGATCAAGCCGCCAAACACCTGGTTCCGCAAAGCTAAATAAACTACTCATTGGACCAATGCACAAGCACTGGCACTACAGGGCCCGACTTTCACAGAAGCACAAGTTCTGGACCGCATATGACGCACCGGAGAAGCACTGACCCAAGACACTGAGGGGTTCTGCTCCAGCACACTGAGCTTCAATGGTTCAAAAATAACTCTCAGATAACCTCTCATCTAATACACTGAGCATTGGATGAATAAGAGTACTTATATGAAAAACCTTTTTTAAATAATGGCATTCATATGTAGTACACATCTTTTTGAATCCACTCAGTCTACGGGAGTTCAATTCGATGTCACAAAAGCTGCCATCACATACATACATACAGTTTCCACTGGGGGGAGACAGACCACCACTATTGCCCAAAATGTCATGACACGGCAACAGCAAAGTGGAAGCTATAGTTCGGTATAAAATCCTGACTTGGCCAGTGCTGATCAAAGCCGGTCTGCACCAATGAGATGGCCCTGAAAATATTACTGGTGTTACAAACAGGGACAGATTAACAACATGATAAAAACTGATTAAAAAATAAATCTTAAACAGACAGAGCAACATGGCACAGGCCTTTATTTCATATGTCAGTGATAAGAGAGATGAAAGGGATATGTGCACACATCTTCATTCAAATGGATATAGTTTTCATTCTCTGACATTAAAAGCTTTAACTCTGTAAGACAGAATCTGGAACTCTTCAATGGAAACACAAACATGTGGAACCGCCGTCTGTCTGGATGACCCACTGGTGGTTCAATGGGAAGAGGTGGTCACCTTATTTAGTTTGGAAGTTTTGAGTAATAGGTTTAAAGATGTCATTTAAAAACTCCTGTAATTATTTAAAATGATGGTTTCTAGAAAACTTTAAATGGGAACAGCAGCATTTGGCAGCACAGAGTTAGTCATGTGTATGTGCTGACCCATTGATGGGGCACTGAGACTTTGACCCTGGTCTGTCTCTGGAGACATTAAACTGCTCTGTCTGTGTCACAGCCCATAAGCCCTAGTCTGCCTCCACAGCACTGCTGTGCTACAAGTGCCTGCTGTACCCAGGAAGACCATTTGCATAGAGAAGACACTTTGCATTGGCAGCACATGCTTCAGTGCTCTGGGAGTGTTTATAGTCCTGTGAGTTTAACACTTGATGACTGAGAGCTGTCCTTCATGGCAACAAAACCCACAGCAACAATGACTTTTATCACCGTCTTCATCTGGGCACTCGCTTTCTGCATTCAGGGTGAGATTTATGAAACAATCAAATCTGTATTATGAGAATATACCATATATTTGCTCAAAAATTATTATTTTACTGTTTTATTACATGCATAAAAATATGCTTATTCAAGTATGGTTATGAATGTGTCTTGTTTTTTTCTGTTCAGAATGCACAGGAAAGGTGACTGTGACTCAGACTCCTGCTGGTAAATCTGCTCTCATAGGAGACACTGTCACTCTGAGCTGTAAAACCAGCCCTGCTGTCTACAACAATAACCGTTTAGCCTGGTACCAGCAGAAACCTGGAGAAGCTCCTAAACTCCTGATCTACCATGCAACATCACGTTACTCAGGGATTCCAGATCGATTCAGTGGCAGTGGATCTGGGACTGACTTCACTCTGACCATCAGTGGAGTCCAGGCTGAAGATGCAGGAGATTACTACTGTCAGAGTTTACACTCCATCAGCAGTAGCTGGGTGTTCACACAGTGATAGAGAGCCGTACAAAAACCTCCCTCAGTCAGACTGCACAGAGACTGCACTGCTGCAGCTGGGACCTACTGCAGGTGCTGAGGGGAGAGGCACTGACCCGGGACACTGAGGGGTTGCTCCAGCACACTGCCCTTCTGTTGTTCAATAATAGCTTTCTCACACTCAGCAATGTAATAGAAATAAGGCCAATAATAATTTCTACATGCTGTGTCCTTCAATACGATGTCACAGCATTTTAATCCCTGTACAACCTGTAAAACCAAATATCAGGAAATATCTATTTTCTGTTTCAAAACCTGCAGGATGTATTGTTTATGTGTATGAAATGTTCATGTTTTCCAAACATAGAAAGTAAACAAACATAAGTTCATTCACATTTCATCAGTCTGTCTGTGGAGTCACTCAGTCTGGAGAACTTTCATTTAACTCGTTTCACAGTAGCTGACATTACACACAGTGACCACAGGAGGGAGTCATAACACCATCTCTCACCTGGTGTTATAACACTGCAATAACAGAGAGGAAGCGACAGTTCGGTATCAAATTCTGATCTGAGCTGTTCTACCCAGTGCTGTTTAACACACATGTGATGGTCCTATAAATATGATTGGCTGTTGAAAATGGGAACAAATAAACAATTAAATTAAAAGTAGTGAAACGGAAATTTCAAGCAGAGAAACTCAGAGCTGCTCTTGATTTAATCTGTCAGTAATATGAGAGGTGAAACATCCCAGTGATCCCATTGCCAACAGAAGGCTCTTCACTGTGCTCATATCATAACTACAGTGTGAAATGCTGAGAAAGGAACTGATCACTGTGATACAGGGAAACACTGACAGTGACACTGAAAATGATAGGGGGCAGCCTATAGTCTTGTGGCTAAGGTACATGACTGGGACCCCTGAGGTTGGCAGTTCAAGTCCCAGTCCAGCCACAGCAAGAACACTATTGCTGTTGGGCCCTTGAGCAAGGCCCTTAACCCCACATTGCTCCCAGGGGAGATTGGCCCTTGGTTAGCCTAATCAACTGTAAGTCGCTTTGGATAAAAGCATCAGCTAAATGACAGTAATGTAATGTAATGATACAGTCTTTCACTTTAATTTCACATGGAGATTCTGAGTCTGAATCACTCTCAGTGTTTGACTATGAGACACACAGAGATGGGTCTGTTAATTAGCATGAAAATGTGTTGGTTCATTCAATATGTTACAGGACGACAAGCAGAAACAGGTGGCAACAAAAGAAATAAACAACTATTTACAATGGGTTTGGGAGGGACAAAGACATGTCTCTCCTTTTACAGGCTACCACAACAATTCTCTGCTTAGCCTATGCCAAATGAGAGCAGCTCAGGCTCTTAAACAGCGTTAGCCTTGTCCTGAGCTAAATAAATTAATAAATTAATAATAACAATAATCCATACATTCAAGCAGTTTGCATTCCCATCCACTAGTTACATACTTTGAAACAAACCCAAATGATTTATTTTATCAATAATCACAGTTCCAGGATAAAACATCTTATTGCAATTATAGCCCCCCACCATCCACCGCTGGACACTACACTTCCCATAAGCCCTACATAAAGGCTTGAAGCTGAAAACGTGCTGTTACAAGTCCCAGGGTCACTGGGCATGAAGGCAGATGATATGATTTCTGATAATAGAGTGAATAACAACACAGTGTTATGTTGGTAGCGCTCCTGTCAGTTGCTCTCGATCAAATGTAACAAACTCACGACTGACAGTCATCATGCTACAGTGTTCAACTACCCCCTACAAGCTTTAGAATGTTTACAATGTTTTAAACAGAGGACCAAAATAACATATATGTGACCACAGTAGCGCAAGCAAGAACAAACAAACAAACATTGCAATGTCACTTCTTTTAACACAGTTTCTTTTGTTTATAGAAATAGAATAGCATTTATTAAACTGTCATGAAAATGGCAAATGTCTTTCCCCCAAGCTCCCTGATTCCTTACAGCAAGGCAGACGTTTGTTTGTGCGGAGGGTCCGTGCTCTGTCACACAATGGTGTTAATCAAAATTTTCTTCTAAATTCATACTCTTGTAATGTGCTAATTATGGTCTGTTGCACTTGTGTGGCATACCCAATGTTTGAGCAGCACTGGATTCTGTACAACCAGGCTTAAATGTTTATATGTTCTTACCATCATCAGCTGATTGAACTTAGTAATTAATTGAACTTAAAATTTTTTAATAAAAATTCCAGAAAATGATAGTTTAGGCTGATGACCCCCTTTTTTTTGCACTTATTATCGACAACCATAGCGTAAATTTGTCTTTTGACCATTCTCTTCATTGTTTTTTTGGCTGACAGTAGCCTGTGTTGATACGCCTTCACAATCTGTGAAAATTTGTAAAAAAAAAAAAAAAAAAATAGAAAGGGCATCTCCTGAATGAATAAGTTAATATCATTGTTTCTGTTAGTGACTCAGATTTAAAGTAATACAATCACAGAGGGAATGACAAACTATTAAACCATTTATTATACACACGCACACACACACGCACACGCACAAACACACACACACACACACACACACACGCAATGCCAATGACCTCGTTATGGTCAATGGGGATGCCCCTCTCAATGGAGATCTGAGAACTTGCCTTCCCCACATCTGTTTTTGAACCAGATCTTTCTCCAGATTAGGGAATGAGCTGTACATTGAGGATCTCAGTTTTTTCTTAAGATGGTGAAGGTGGTAGTAAATCAAAGCAGAATTCTTCCTCTGGCCATGTGTTTGCAAATGTGAATGACTTCTTCATGGTCAATGGGGACGTCCCTCTCAATGGACAGCAGCAGCAGATCTGAGAGCCTGCCTTCCCCACATCTGTTTCTGAGCTGGGTCTCCATTATTTTCACTTTAGAGAATGAGCACTCTACTGCAGCGCTTTTCACCGGTAATGTGCCGTATGTTTTGAGGAGCTTCGTCAGGGCAGGGAAAACTGTGTCCACTTCATGGTCTTTAAGGCACCTCAGCGTGCTGGCTGGGAGAGCATAGGATGAGTGGAACATTTTCTTCCTCCATGTCATAAAACTTGCACACATCTGGAATAGATTGAGCAGCTCTGTCATTTGGCATGTCGTCCCAATGGCTTGAGATGGTAAGACAGTGAAGACCTGATAGGATTGACCCTGTTGGAGTGTCATCTTCTGTCTAGTTCCTGAGAGAGAGTGTCTAGAAAGGTAAGAACACCTTTCCCTGGTTGTGCTCCTCCAGGTTCTGGGCTTGGTGGTCCTCTGTAGCAAATTGGGAGCTGAACTTGAATCTTTGGGGTACCTTTCTGCATCTTACTTATCCAGGTATTTCATCATGGACCTCAATGCCAGCTGCTTCTGCTTGCTCTGTGGCTTTTGAAAAGAGGACCTTGAATTCTTCATCTTTTCTCAGTGCTGTCAGCCTTTCCATCACCCCTTCCACAACGGTGTATGACACTGACAGATCGAGATCCTTTTGCTGGAGTGTGGCAGAAGAAATGGTAGTCTCAGTGAAGACAGGTGTGGCGATCTCCATGCAAAGTATAAATTCAACATCTATGCTACGCAAGAGCATCCGGCCTTCACCTGCTGCAGAGTCTGGTGAGTCACTCTCAGTGGATCACCCTCAGTAGATCACTCTCTAGTGAGTCACTGTCAGTGGATCACACTCTGGTGGCTCACTCTCAGCCATTAACTGAAATAGTTGCACCAGGGCAGAGAGGACCTTCTTCAGCGTTCTCAGGCCATCTTCTCTGCAAGACCACTGTGTGTCGGACAGCCTCTTCAGCACATGGACCCTCTGGTCAGGGTTACATGGTCTGGTGCATTTCCACAAATACTGCATGAATCTTTGTACATGAAGCTATGAAAGTATGTAGCCTCTCAACAAAACTGAAAAACCGAAAAAAATGTGGACTCGATTTGACGCTCTCCACCAAAACTAAATTCAGACGATGAGCATGGTAATGCACTTATAAAGCTTTCTCATAGTTTCTCTGAATTTGAGACGAAAGACTCTGGTAGCTTCCACTCATATCTGCGGCTCAATCGTAGCCTTGGCCCCTGATGTTTTCTTTTTTCAATCCATTTTCCTCAAGAACTGCCATCACAACAGATTCTAACTCTTTACCAGTAGTTCCTGTCACATCACAGACGTGTAAGAAGTGCTCCTTAATTTCCATCTTATGGATGAAACGAACAACAAAGGCGACTTGTTCAACATGAGCAACATCCACAGTCTCATCAAAGAGCATGGAGAATATTTTGGACTCATCCATTTCTTCACAAATGACTCTCCTGACATAGGTGGTAAGGGCCTTGATTTAGTCATTCTGTGTTTTATTGGAGACCAGAGACATCTGTGGGTTTTTTTCCGTTGGGACTAGATTTGGTTGATTTTATCAAGGTGCATTTTTATGGTACAGTCATATTTAGCTAGGAGCTCAATAAGTTCAAGGAAGTTTTCTTTCTGTAATGATGAGTTACTTTCATCATGACCCCTGAGTGAACTATCTGCTCATCTAGTCATTAGTTCTCTGGTTTTCTGTTGTTGTCCTTTTTTGGCTTTGCTTTTCATGTCTACCCTCTCGAAAGCTTAGTCCAGTGGTCTCTGCCTGAAATTGCTCCATCTCACCATGCCTATCATGTGTGCTGCTGTTTCTTTATGTTCCTTGATTTTCTCTGAGGCCTTTTTCCCATTATTAACTCAAACTGTTTGCCAGACTGTCTTACTTTGATACTTTTCCTCCTTCAAAAAGAGTGTGCAACTAAAACAAGACCTGGACTCATTTTCCACAGAATACTCTTGCCAGGGGTGTCCTTTGTACCACTCTTGTGGAAAGAGTGACCCTCTGTCTTGGAACAACTCATAACTGGTTGACACATTGTAGTGGAATGTCAAAGCTGTAGCTCAGCTTGTGCTAAACTGAGTGACACCAGTACATTTTAAAGAGGGCGTGGCCAAGGAAACGAGCTAGAGAAGAACCACAAAGCCATTACTGACTGAATGAATGAACGTATGAATGAGTGAATGAATGATTTTATTTGTGGGATATTTCACTTTAGTTGGTAGTTTATTGAAAGGGCATATTAAAAGCACACGTGCACACACATACACACACACACACAATCATGTAATGTGTTGTCCTTTTAGACAGATTAAGACTGTTATTGTACAGTGTTATATCATCCTGAAGTGCACTCAACTGCTACCATATGGTCAACCTAGAGGACACATATATCAACCTTTGGGGAACCTGGAAGGCATTCACTCATGTTTTCCTGCCATAGATGACCTCTCGAGGGCATTTACAGGATCACATCTTACTGCAAGTAGGGGTTTCCGAGAGGGCACATAACTAGGTGTTGTCCACTGGAGGTTCACCCAGGAGGGCACTTTTTTACATTTTCTCATACAAAGGGCAATTGTAGAGGGTCCTTCATCATGTTTTTTCATGCATAGGAAACCAGGAGAACACTTATGTGGTGTTTTTTTAATCAAACGGGCACCGGGGGGGCCATTGCCCCCCTGAGCATTCCAGTGATCCTGCTGTCCAGACACAGTTACACCAGAGTTAAACTGCTCTGTCTGTGTCACAGCCCATAAGCCCTAGTCTGCCTCCACAGCACTGCTGGGCTACAAGTGCCTGCTGTACCCAGGAAGACCATTTGCATAGAGAAGACACTTTGCATTGGCAGCACATGCTTCAGTGCTCTGGGAGTGTTTATAGTCCTGTGAGTTTAACACTTGATGACTGAGATCTGTCCTTCATGGCAACAGAACCCACAGCAACAATGACTTTTATCACCATCTTCATCTGGGCACTTGCTTTCTGCATTCAGGGTCAGATTTATAAAACAATCAACCTTTTGCTCTTTTAAAATATATTATTATATTGATTTGTTGAATAAGCAAGACATATTTTTTAAGTGAAAATACCATGTCTTTGCAGGTGAATGTTTTGATGACATTTTTTTTCTCTCCTCAGGATGCACAGGACAGGTGACTGTGACTCAGACTCCTGCTGGTAAATCTGCTCTCACAGGAGACACTGTCACCCTGAGCTGTAGAACCAGCACTGCTGTGCTTAGCAACAACTATTTAGCCTGGTACCAGCAGAAACCTGGAGAAGCTCCTAAACTCCTGATCTATGCTGCAACATCACGTTACTCAGGGATTCCTGATCGATTCAGTGGCAGTGGATCTGGGACTGACTTCACTCTGACCATCAGTGGAGTCCAGGCTGAAGATGCAGGAGATTACTACTGTCAGAGTGCACATGTGATCAGCAGTAGTGTTGTGTTCACACAGTGATAGAGAGCCGTACAAAAACCTCCCTCAGTCAGACTGCACAGAGACTGCACTGCTGCAGCTGGGACCTACTGCAGGTGCTGAGGGGGAGGCACTGACCCGGGACACTGAGGGGTTCTGCTTCAGTGGGTCAGTTATAACTCTCTCACACTCTGCATACTGATACAGTGTAGCTACAACTTATACCAGCTCCACTGGTTCACTGAACTCCAAAAATAACACTCATATATTGACATTGATTCAATTGCCAGAATATCCAAAACACTTAATGACAGCTGGGGGAAATTCAAATGGCGGTGTAAAAAACATTCTAAAAATTCTTAACTGCCAAGATGAATAAGTGCCAGTTAATGAAAAGTATTTTTATGATAAATCTGTTGACTATGAAGCAGTGGTATGTAACATGTCTTCATAATTGCAGCAGTGTTCACCAGGCAAGGCAATCCAAAGTACTCTCCCCTATCACACCTCACACTAGCTGCCATTACATACACTGACCACAGGAGGGGGACAGAGCCCATCTGCTGCTAACGATTCACGTACATAATGTCACAGGAGACCTGAAGCTGCAGACACACAATATGAAATATACAGTGATACTGTATGTTACGTGTAAAAACGTTTAATGATATTTAATATTTTTCCATGTGTTTGTGGAAGCAGTAATTGCTGCTTTAGCTCTCTGTAGCAAATTGGCTGAATTTGACTGAAAAACTAACAGGTGTTTTTTATGTTATTTATTTTATTTTATTTTTCATTTTTAGTATTCACTGAAAATGATGAAATCTTCATGAAGAAAAACATTTTGGGGTGTGAGAGCAAGATGACCCCATTGTGTTGTATGTACAAGTAGCACATGAAATGTGCAATCCAATAAGGTGCAAATATCAGGACCCACAGAACTAAAGAATCACACCTTTCATCTGGCCCTTCACCTTAACACATGTATAACAGTAGAACAGAAGCAGTAGTGTTAGCAGGGAGAACAGCCGAGCTATCGCTGAGCTAAGAGAGGAGTCTGCCACCCTGAGGCAGGACAACCAGGCCCTGAGAGCCCAGCTGGCTGCTGTAAAAGAGCACATGCAACACAGGGAGAGATCTTTCATCAAGGAGATACAGCACCTATGAGAGCAGCTTCAGGAGCTCATATGTACTTCATGTACCACTGGAAACACACACACTGACACACAAACCATTCCCCTCAAAACAACACACCTTCCAATGACACAAACTACACTCTGTGCACAGCCCCTGCCAAACTACTGGCCCAGAGAGACACAACCACTCCTCCTGACACAACGCAATCAACAGAGTCCAACAGCCCCCCCAGCACACAGGCAGACACCCCCTCCCTCCCAGACTCACACCCTTCCCCAAACACACACCCCTCTCTGCATTACAACCCCCAACAGAAAACAACAAATGCCACCAGAAGCTGAAGAGTTCCTTGTAATGGCTGACGAAAGTCTCCCTGCGCCACGGGTCACCGTCCTTAAAGTCCACACCAGCCTCACAGCACTGCCCAGCCCCCCAGGGCCCCTCCAGCACCCATCCACCTGCAGAGCTCCAGCCCTGTACCTCCCAGAGCACACCCCCATCAGAATAAACCCAGCTACACTGCAGCCCTGTACCTCCCAGAGCACACCCCCATCAGAATAAACCCAGCTACACTCCAGCCCTGTACCTCCCAGAGCACACCCCATCAGAATAAACCCAGCTACACTGCAGCCCTGTACCTCCCAGAGCACACCCCCATCAGAATAAACCCAGCTACACTGCAGCTCTGTACTTCCCAGAGCACACCCCCATCAGAATAAACCCAGTTACACTGCAGCCCTGTACCTCCCAGAGCACACCCCCATCAGAATAAACCCAGCTACACTCCAGCCCTGTACCTCCCAGAGCACACCCCCAGCAGAATAAACCCAGCTACACTGCAGCCCTGTACCTCCCACAGCACACCCCCATCAGAATAAACCCAGGTACACTGCAGCCCTGTACCTCCCAGAGCACACCCCCATCAGAATAAACCCAGCTACACTCCAGCCCTGTACCTCCCAGAGCACACCCCCATCAGAATAAAACCCAGCTACACTCCAGCCCTGTACCTCCCAGAGCACACCCCCATCAGAATAAACCCAGCTACACTGCAGCCCTGTACCTCCCAGAGCACACCCCAGCCGAATAAAACCCAGCTACACTGCAGCCCTGTACCTCCCAGAGCACACCCCCATCAGAATAAACCCAGCTACACTGCAGCCCTGTACCTCCCACAGCACACCCCCAGCAGAATAAACCCAGCTACACTGCAGCCCTGTACCTCCCAGAGCACACCCCAGCAGAATAAACCCAGCTACACTGCAGCCCTGTACCTCCCAGAGCACACCCCCATCAGAATAAAACCCAGCTACACTCCAGCCCTGTACCTCCCAGAGCACACCCCCAGCAGAATAAAAACCCAGCTACACTGCAGCCCTGTACCTCCCAGAGCACACCCCAGCAGAATAAACCCAGCTACACTGCAGCCCTGTACCTCCCAGAGCACACCACCATCAGAATAAACCCAGCTACACTTCAGCCCTGTACCTCCCAGAGCACACCCCCAGCAGAATAAACCCAGCTACACTTCAGCCCTGTACCTCCCAGAGCACACCCCAGCAGAATAAACCCAGCTACACTGCAGCCCTGTACCTCCCAGAGCACACCCCCATCAGAATAAACCCAGCTACACTGCAGCCCTTACCTCACCTCCTGCCCCACCAGCCCCTGCTTCTGAGCTGGGTTAGATCAAACACCTGCTCACCGTCCTGTGTGCTAGACTGCTCAATTACATGTTGGTCAAAACATTGTAAAATATTAAATATGTGTAACTTAACATTGAAATAATTCCTACCATGGAAAAAGTTTGATTTCAAATATGTGTTTTTGTTTCACTTAAAAATGCCGTGATCCTTTGATTCAGACCCTGAATTCCTCAAATGTGTCTCAGATGTTGATATTTTAATCCTAGTTGAAACTTGGTCCTCCAGGCTATGGTGAAATAATTGTGCCCTCAATTAAAAGAAGGGAGGTGCGGCAT